>JAVQJL010073445.1:0-72278 GCA_036024295.1 Nannoperca obscura | reverse complement strand
TATATATATATATAGATATATATATATATATATATATATATATATTATAATGTCTGCTAGAGGTTGGTTTGTGTCATGCTGTCCTGGAAAATGTCCTTAGTAACAGAATGTTAATGGTTTATGCAACTATTTATCTAAAAGCCTTAATGACACAAGTTGATGGCAGTAACTGGTTGAATATGTGAAACCACAAGGTGCCAAACATTGTACACGTTCAGCTCATTTGCCTTCCAAGACATTTTTGCACTTTGTATTGAGATTTTTCCTTTTGCAAATTTTGATTAGTTGATGATAAGGCCCCCTTTATCTTATTGTTTGACAAAAAAGATTTCACCATGAAAATATGCAATGAAATAAAATATAACAACTCTACTCTGCTCTCCCATGCCGAACAGATAAAGTGGCCAATTGCAAGTAACGGCAACTTGTAAACAAAACTACTGCAAACAACTACAAGAAAATCCATCTTGCTACATCCCGTCAGTGTACAATGCAGTTGGAAAAGTTGTCCTAGAAAACCTGGGAGAAAGACTCAAAGTCTGCTGATCGATCAGAACCAGAAATCATCCGCTTCAATTTGCCACCACAGAAACCTGATCTTTACTGATCTTTTACAGGCTCAGTACTGTAATACCAAAGAGAAATATATCTAAATAAACGTTTCATGAGTTTCTGATAAGACAGAGTTGATGACAACTTTAGCTCCTAATTCTTTCTTTTACGAACAGGGACCACACCTTCAATTAAGACGTAAATCAAAGTGTAGTTTAATCTAGTTTCATGCAAGATTTTGCCACATTTCTCTTGAGTTATTGACCCTGAGTCTTAATAATCTAATTTTACTGTCACCAACAGATTATTATCATTGTTTATTAATTACTTTATGCATAATTTGACTATTATAGTGTCAATCTGTTTCATTACTCCAGTTAACAAATGCTATGTTATATTGTTTTAGCAATCTTCATTTATCATATTGTATCACTTAATATGTACTCAATAAATATATGCATTTCTTAAAGTAGTTGTGGTTTGGTTTCATTCCTGCAGGTAGAAATTATAACCCTGATTGTAAAGGGGATTCACAGGATTCAGATTGATGACTTAGTAGTAGTAATAGTTAAATTATTTTGCTGGACCTTATTGCCATACTTACATTTTATCCACCAGCTTTGCAAAAGGTGAACAGCAATCAATACATTTTTAAACAAGCCCTTAGTTGGTATCGTATTGATACAACTTATCTGAGGATCAAAACAAAGGCAAATGTTAAATTCAATATAACCTATATTGTCCATTACAAGCTAATGTTGCATTTAGATGAGCTATTTGCTGTAAAAGTTCAACTTGGAAAAGCAGGAAATGTAGTTTGTATTTACTTGAAAATAAGTTGGAACTGGGGAATCTCTAAACACCTCTCTGATTACTTGTGTGGGTGCTTTGTTATAAAACTTTGTCAACATGCACCCATATGTAAACAATTAAGCTGGTGAATAAAATAGAATAACAGGAGAAACACTCAAAATTACATATGTAAGACTCAAGTATGGTTTCTTATTCCCTGCTGCGGGTTGTGCAACATGTAACATCAATGTCTCTTTATTTAATGCCAAGTGTCACATGCTGAATTTTGTATACAGAATGAATTTGTGCCATAAAAATGCTTATTTTTCACAAAACACACGTGACACCTCATTGCCATCATATTTCTTCTGTATAACTTCACTTAAGCTCTAATTCTTAATTTTTCCCAATTGCACGTGTTACACATGTTATTAGCTCATTACTCAGACCTGTTTGTCTGTGGGTTTTTTTTTTTTTTTACAGTCGGCGTACATCCTGTTTTACATGGCAATTGTGGGTCATGCTTTATCCATAGCCTCCCTGCTCATCTCTCTGGCCATCTTCTTCTACTTCAGGTAATGGATTCAATGTCACGTTATTGCCCTACATTAAAGATTTTAACCATATGATAATTTAGCTATAGTTGCAGGTATTGGTTTGATAATGCACATAAAGCTAATGTTAGTGAATGATCAACATGGTGCAAATGGCTGATGCAGTTCATGTCATGATTCTGAGATGATTCATTGGTGCTAGCTGTCTCCCTTAAAGGCTCAACCGAGGTATCAGTATCATCAGTGAATCTGACAGGCACCCAGATGGTGTTGGGCTTTCACCACAGTCTCCTCCAGTCATTTCATTATTCATCATGGGCAGTCTCAGTCTTATTTTGCAGTCAGCAAAATCTTCTTTCTGCCTCTGTCCACACCAGCAGTGTAAATTTAATAGTTTTATACTTACCCCAGAGCCACACACACAAAGTTTTTCCAGTGTTAATGAGTGTTGATGTTTTAGTCACATTTTATAATATAATCAAAACTGTAGATTGTTTATTCACTCGTAGAGCTGCTCTGGGGCAAGTAACATGATCTAAAAGTGAATCAAACATTAGCGCAGTGTTAAATTAACACTGAAGACAGTAATCAGAAAATTATTACTATCTTCTCTCTGGCACTGCTGCCACAAATGAATGCAAACTATTGACCTGAAAATAGTTCTGCTGCTTCACGGAGTGCAATTTATTCTCGACCTAGCTATCACCAATTTCATGCAAACTTGATTTCCTTGTGCTGCACATTTATTTCATGGATATTTAGGATTCATAACTGGAGAGCTGTGAAGTCCATTGAATACGTTGGTGCTTTGCTCTTATTAGAAACGTGTGCACCTGAGTGCATTGCTTATTAAGGTTATTCATCCCAATGTACTGCTTAATCCCAGAGGGAAAAAGTGCAAAATGTATTGAGATACTGGTGTTGAAATTCAATTAGACAAGAGTTCAAAATAACAAAGAGGAATAAGGGGAAGGGAGGTATAATATTCAGTTAATGTATGTGAAATCTTGAAATTTTGCAGCACATTGTTGGAACTTTATAGCTTATATCTATCTAACTAACTAAATACATTTTTAATGGACCAATAAAATTTATAACCAGGCAGATATCTGAATATGGAAAAAAATAATTTTATGTTCTGTAACAATATTTGGAAAAGTTGCTTTGTTGGCCCTGTTGTTCTTGAACACTGCAGTTGTAAAATATTGATGTGCTGAAGGGTGTTGACCTCCTAAAGACAGTTGTTATCCAGAAATGATCTTGTAAGAGACCCTCAGTTTGCTGCAAAATTTTATACACATTCATAAATCTAGCGGCCATATTTAGGACAGGTGCATTATTGCAAAACCCCATGACCCACTGAGGGTCAAACTCCTAACTCAGCTATACAGAAATTCAGCGGGATATTCACAATTCTTCAATATCAAGCTCCTAACAAATTAAGATCGCAACAAAGTAACAAAGTTGTTGGCATAGAAAATCTTTTATTTCTTTTTTCTTTTTAACTTACCATATTTATAGCCCAAACACTTCAAATATTGGAGGCATTATGTTGTTTTATAAGAGCCAGATGTGAAGCTTACAGTGGTATGTGATGGTGTACAGCTGCACTACTCTGTTATTTACAACTCTACATCAACACTGTCAGGATTCCCAGATAAAAATACTCCAGCTTGCTGTGGAAAAACAGAGGTGGTTGAATGGCTGACCTGAAGATGTTAGAAACAATAAGGATTCAGCCTGTGTTTTGACATCCCATTTTAGATTAAAAACCCTTGCATATAAGCATTCAGCAGCTCCTGCAGCTCCTTTTATGACTGGAGCTAAAGGAAGGAGATAACCATGACCTCTGAACAAGACAGTGAAAATGTGCTGTTGTATATGTTGTTCTGTCCTGGCACTCTTCCTGTTTTTATGGGTCTCTGGGGTTCGTATGACTCGGCAAAGATAAAATTGGCCATGGGCAATAAAAGGATATAACTTCTTAAACTGTAGAGGACATATTTATAGGAGGTTATATTCTGCTAAATATATTTGGTGCAAGGTTTCATTCAGCTTTAAATACCCTGTGAGCTACAGTACATTTAATTCAAGCATTATTTAACCATTACCAACAATAAAGCTACTGGATGTGAATGACTTCTAACAATTTTGATTGTAATAGCAATTTTCACTTTGCCTGTCAAGAATTTCATTATGCTATTAACTCTGAGTGGCTAGCCGAGGTAATAAGAAAGCACCCTTGGGATCCATTATGCATTATTTAACAGCGTTTCTAGCAGTACAGAGTATTTAGAGACAATCCAGCTCATTGATCTCAGGAATTATTTTACTAAGCACAAAGAAGTATCTGAGATGAAGGATCCCAATTATTTGATATGCTGACTGTCACAACATCTGACAACCTCATTAAACTATTAGCCTGCCAGTTTCTTCTGCTTACTTCGTCACTTGTAGCAAGTTTTTTGTCTTCTTTAATGTTATATTTTGTATGTCATAGGAGATTTTGTTCCCAACTTGTAGATAGAATTAGTTTTTCTATCATAATATCATTTCCTGCCATGCCAGCATCAAAATCAATTATGGCATCTCTCTCCACACAGGAGTCTAAGCTGCCAAAGGATCACCCTGCACAAGAACCTCTTCTGCTCCTATGTGCTCAATTCAGCCCTCACCATCATCTACCTCGTAGCGGTGGTTAATAATCCAGAAGTGGTGGGCAGAAACCCAGTAAGTACAGTTTTAGTTGAATATTAACCATTAGTACTACAAATGTAACTGTTCTCACTGCAGTACATTTGTACAGTTTGTACATTTGTACAATTTCAGTGTGGACCAAAGTTGTGGAATGTTATCATCCCTAGAACCAGATGCTACCATGGCTAAAAAGTGCCATTTAGCAAGAGGAGGATTAGTTCTACTGTATTGAAATGAGATACAAATGCATTCCAAATTTATGCTAAACCAAAAATAAAATGCATGCAAGAAAAAATTACTATGAACTTTTTGAAATGAATTTGATGTGCAAGGTCAACCAATGCGAGCAAACGAACATTTAAATGGGGTTGCTCATTATCTTAAACATTTAAAAGTTTGTACAACAGACTTTTAAGTATATCCTAATTAGTATTTCATCTCACTGTACCATATCTTGGCAGTGTTACGCAGTCAACAGGCAGTTTTTGCTTCCACATTCTTCTGTCAGAGCTTTGGAGCCACACTGAATGCATTATGTGAGAACCCCGAGGTCTGCTTTGGTAGAGATGATAAACCTGTCTTGTAGGAATGCCTTACTATCAGGCCTTAACATAAATTCATGTGTTACTTTTTAAGAACCTCTCCTTTTTGGAAATAAAAATAATGAAAGCCTGTTAACTCACAGCTTAAAACTTGTTATTGCTTTTTCCAATTCCAAAAATGGATCAGATCTTTCCTTTTATGTAGAACTGAATAAAATTACATCCAGGCTCTAAAGGTTCAAGTTAATAAAAAAAAACTGTCAGAATATTGCCTGTACTTACTAAAAACTTTAAAAATCAAAAAAGAAAAAAAATTAATAATAAAAACTTTAGAAGATCAAAGTATCATACAAAAACACCAAAGAGGATTGTAGAAGTTGGCTCACAATGCATACAATCCAATTAGCACCAGCCTGCTTTCAGCTGGAGCATCTCTGGCCAGACAAAGCACTAGAAACATCCAAGAGACGGCGTTGCCTTCAGCTTTGTTTGGGTTTGATTCTGCATCCTGCTGCTTCTCCCTTTCATGCATTCACCAAATCTGTCTGGCTCATCCTGACTGCTGTCTTTATTCACATCCCATCTCTGAACGCATCCAAGAAAGCAACCAGGAATGACAGCCATCATCATCAGTGTGAGGAAATAAATATTTTTTTGCGCAATGGCTCGCTTTCAAGCCTCTCCTCCTCTCCATTTGTCAAAAAGGTTTGTGATGAATCTGTTATTTTCCGACATAGAACTGTCAAGTTGTACTAACTTGCCGCAACATGTCAAAACAAAATTAGTCATGTGGCCTTGCTTTTCAAGGGGGAGCAGAAAAAGAAATCACAAGCACCATTGGTTTGGATTCACGCGTGTCTGATGGGAAACATTTTGAAATTTACCGCTGCCAAAGTGAGACTTATGAGCCTGTTTTCTGCACTGGTGATTTAGGAATGGTGGACTGTGGTGAAGATTTGCTCTCACAGAGAAAACAAGCTCTTTTTATTCTCTGTGGTGTGGTGATACAGAGTCTGGTTTGGCCTGCGAGCAGTGTGGGGGAGTGAATCCCCAGAGCTTATGTCAAACCAGAGAGGAGGCTGAAAACATGAGAAACATCTACGTGATCTATAGCAGCTTGATTTGTAAACCAGAACATTGTTGGTAACTTTACACAAACCTCGGTTAGGTGCAATGCAAAACAGTTGAATTTATTAAAAGTGAGTCACCAAACTCATACGCATACTGATACGAGTCCATGTCTGTAATAGTGGAGATTCCTCAAGTGAAAAGAGAAACGTAGGAAAGTGAGGGAAAGACATGTGGCTAAAAGTTTAGAAGTGAATGACTGTTGTGTGTTTTGAGCTAAGAAGACCCCTGAGAGTAGCAGTTAATAGCGATGCCAGCATATGTGAATTATACTGTGGCTGCATGCTCTTTTAACACAGGAGTGCGAACCAGAAACCCTGGTGTGGATATTTCCAAAAATATATTCATACAAAGGTTTCTTCCATTTATGTTTTCCATGTAGAATATGTGCTTCAAAACAATGAATTCAGTACTTTACGTTCTTTCAGAATAAGCTTTAATTATTCAGGAACTGTCATTAAGATTAGGATCTCTTTTGCAAAAGGCATGAGAGCAAATATTCAAGAAGATTACAAGAAGACAATTTTGTCACAAAAAAGAATCAAATACTGTATACAGACACACCAATTAAAACATTACAAAAATGATTTTAAAAAACATCAGCAAGCAGAACTTTAATATGCTTTATTGAGTTGTCACTATTGGATAAAAATGCAAAGGATATTAATCTATCAAGGTCTGGTAGTTGACAACACAGGCATATTGATGCATTCTTGGTGTCAATGATGACTATTCAACCTTTTCATATAACTCTGAGAAGAGAGTGCAATAGCTATTATGAGTAATGAATCAAATGACACTGTGAAAAATGGTATCCAGTGGTATGGGTAATGGCAGCAGCATGCACATAAATAATATGTTCATAATCCAGTGCATATGGTCCAGTGGATTGTATTATGTTTTTTTTTTAATTTTATTTTGCAAAAAGAGACAAACTCTGTTCCCATTTAAGTATCTTTGTTTTTGTTTTTGTTGTATCTAGTGTTTTTATAGGGAAATCTGTTGTCTAACCAAATTCCTCTCTAACATTTTGTCTTTTTGAAGTTTAGTACAAGCTTTAAATTAATAATAGAGGCAACTAAAAGAAGTCTGGTTTGGGGTACAGTCAATGGCCTACAAGGTGGTATTGTCAGAATAAAGAAGGACACTGCAATGTTCAGTTGGAAATTGAATAATATTTATCTATACTGTATAGTAAACAACAGAAGGCTTAATATTGATACTTGTGGGACACCTTTATCAAATGTTTGGGGACTTAATTTAAAACCATTTGCAACAACAACAATAACAACCAGATGTAAGCAGAATCAGCAAAACGTGAATTTAACTAAATGTTTTTTGCAATCCTATGCAACATGATTTGGTGCTTTACAGTATGATATTGTAGTTACCATAGACTAAAGAGAAACAGAGGTATTGTAGCAATTCCTTATATTACCCATAAGTTTGTAGATGATTTGGCTGTACCACTTGCAGCCATCTTGGCTTTCATTGAAGACACAAATTTGGATAATTTGGGCACGGGATCTTAGATTGGATAAGCAAGCAGCAGTCAACACAGCTGACATGATTGGCTGAGGAGCCTGCCGATTAAGCAAACCTGTCCAAAAACATGTCTCCTTAACAAATCTCCTAAGAAATGTAACAATGAGCCTCAAAATGTCCAGAGGCAAGCTTAAGGAATTTGGAAATTAACATACTATTAATGTTTGTGTAAGAAACTTTATTTTTGTAAAGATTTTCTGAATAGTCAGTGCAGTGTGGTTAATTGGAACCAATGTGTAGCAGTAATTAGCAGAAGTGCAGATTATTGTACATCCATAAGTGTATTAGTAATTATAGCATTAGTAGACTGTGGTTAGATAAGATTGACATAATGATATGTAATCAAAGTCATCTCTTTCAAGAAATTATAGTAATGATTAAGTCAAAAGGACAGAATATATAATGATACATGTTGCCATGTTGTCACACTGTGCTGGATGCATAAATAGCACAGTATTGTAAAACGTACTAATATGCATTTGCAGAACATTACTTTTTCTCACTTCCTTGTGCAAAATGAGACTAATACAATCAAAGAGTACTCCAAATCCACAGAAAAATCATTATTTCCATCTCAGCTCACCTCCAGAGGGGGTAAATGAATAGACATCCTCTCTATCTACAAGGGGTAATGCTGGCTAATGATTTTGTGCTATGAGTGCAGAAACATCTTCTAACATCTTTTTGTGTCCTGCTGAGATGATTTCAGGAGGGTTTAAATTGAATTGTCTTAATAGATAGGCTATCTTTTTATATAGAAAGTCAGACAAAACAAATAACAGAAATTCTTGTTTTGGCTCTCTGTGCAGATTGGCTGTAAAGTGTTGCACTTCTTCCACATGTACATGCTGGGCTGCAATTACTTCTGGATGCTCTGTGAAGGCATCTACCTGCACACGCTCATCGTGGTGGCTGTGTTTGCAGAGGAGCAGCATCTGCACTGGTACTACCTACTGGGCTGGGGTAAGTCCGTCTGCATTGGATCAAAGCACTATTTTATATCTAACGGGACACAATCTAGCAACCACAATTTACTCGTATCCACTTGATCCCCGTAAGGTTTGTCAACCTTGACATGCTGACAGTTTTATTGGTCCTCCTGTCGCTTAGTGCTGTCCTGTTTTTCACCTCGTTCAAAACAGGAATAATGGGTGCAGTCTGTCAAACAAGTTGGCGATACAACTAAATGGATGGTCATCATTAAAAATGGGAGGATAACCTTGAAGTGTGTTTTTGCTTTGTGTGTGTGTGTGTGTGTGTGTGTGTGTGTGTGTGTGTGTGTGTGTGGAGGGTGGCCAGTTATTCAGGTCCATCTGTGGCCGATATGTTGCAAGGCCTCAGTGGTGTCTGAAAATGGACCTTACATGGATTCATGAGTTTATATCCAGATGAAAAGTCAAATCTGAGGCCCACCTCCAGTGGGTTTTTTATAGACACAATGTCAAATTAGACAGGATTGTTATAGGAAATTAACCACACAGTGTTGTTTTTAGGGTTGGACCAATAAAATGTAGAAAAGTTTATTTACTGTGTTTCAACCTTTTTAAGAATATATACAATGATATTTGCAAACTAAAGATGTATTCGATGAGGAAGCCTAAGACCAACAAAACATTGACCAAGCTAAACACACTTTTACTGTTGTATAAAAGACAAATGAGTTTCTCTAAATTCACTCAAGACCTCATATGGCTGCCATCTTTTTCCTTTCCAAGGCTTTCCTCTTGTGCCTGCATCCATCCATGCCGTGGCAAGGAAAACGTATTTCGATGACAAGTGAGTAATATTCCAGAAACTTCTGCAAATAAACAGGAGATGTTTACATACGTGCTCGTCTTTGTGCAACAGAGAGTGTGCATGTTTTTATATGTGTGAGCATGTGTATTTTGGGCAGCAGGCAGCACTGACTGATATGTTTTTCCTTCTGTAGTTGTTGGATGAGTGTGGAAACCCATCTGCTCTACGCGGTCCATGGTCCTATAGTGGCAGCGCTTCTTGTAAGTCTGCTAGTCTAATGTTTTAACACAATAGAATAGAAATACATGGATCTAAAAGTGGAACATATGATGATTGGTTGTTTTGTTATTTTGGCTCTTAAAACATAAAATATATATTTTTCCCACTGTCTGCAGGTGAACCTCTTCTTTTTACTAAATATTATAAGAGTGTTGGTGACCAAGTTGAGGGACACACACCGGGCAGAGTCCAACATGTACATGAAAGCAGTGAGAGCC
Source organism: Nannoperca obscura (assembly GCA_036024295.1). Lineage (NCBI taxonomy): Eukaryota > Metazoa > Chordata > Actinopteri > Centrarchiformes > Percichthyidae > Nannoperca > Nannoperca obscura. Next base: position 62,234 of record JAVQJL010073445.1, on the reverse strand, counting down.
ACCCTGATCCTGGTGCCCCTGCTAGGAATACAGTTTGTCATTTTCCCCTGGAGGCCAGAGAACCGGCTAGCTGGGGAGGTCTATGAGTACATCATGCACATACTCATGCACTACCAGGTAGGCACTGAGCTGACAGCAACTGAATTAATCAAAATTTCCATTAAAGTACCAGGTAGGAGCTCAGTTCAAAGGTAATTCAATGGTGAATTAAATAACAAAAAAGTGATACTTCACTGCTCCTGTGGGTAGAGGTATTTTTCACATCTGGTCATTGGTGAAAGAAAAAAGTATCTGTAAGCATTTTAATCAATATGGCTTTGATACTGAAAGTAATATATAATAATAATATATTAGTGTTAGTCCCAGACTTTCAGTATGCATGCAAAAATGATCCTGAACCCAGCCAACATTTGTCAGTGTCCTCGGGTCCATCAAGCTTGAGATTTAGATGTTTGGCATGCTTGAAAGTTTCCACCCATTAAAGTCTTGTTTTCTGCCTTGTGATTGTTGTGATTGATTGATGTGATTCACTGCTGATTTCCCAGTTAAAGGACCAGTTAGGCACTCCATTAACTTTATTTGACTACCACTTAGGCACTCAATTAAACAACAGGCAAGCAAGCAATGAAATGTGCAGGTAGGCAGTCAGTTCATTCACTTACCAGATAGGGATTGCATTGCTCCACATTATACTATGTGCTGTGCTTTCTGCTTCAAACAGCAGTCTTTATGATGGTGACATTGCTGTCCTGCCTCATTACCAAAAAGAGCTGCATTTGATTAAATTAATTTTGCAGGAGAAAAAGTTGCTAATTATGTCTACTTGTTTTGCTTTTCAAGGGATTACTGGTGGCAACAATATTTTGCTTCTTCAACGGAGAGGTAAGCACTGTTTGTGTATTTACACAGTTTTTTCATTAACTTTTTTGCCAAGAGTTAGATGATAAGATCGAGTCCACTCTCATAAGCTAAGTATAAACCTAGGGCCAGGAGACAGTTAGCTTATTTTAGCATAATGCTAGAAGCAGGGTGAAACGACCTGGTTCTGTCCAAAAGTAAAAATTTCTGCCAGCACCTCTAAAGCTCACTAATGAATAAGTTTTATCTTTAGACAATTTTGTTAACTTTGGATAGAGCAAGCCTAACTGTTTCCAGCTAAGCTAAGCTAAGCTAAACTAACCATCTCCTGGCTCCATGAGAGTGGTATGAATCCTCTCATTTCAGGAATAAAGCGAATAAGTATCTTATTTCCAAAATTATTCCTTTAAGAAGATTGTATCCTGAAAAAGTTAAATGTTTGGTGCCACGTGTGACGATAATAATGCTGATAGAGCAATTTCCCTTTTATAAAGGTCAATCTGCACATGTTACTCTGGGAGCTGTTCACATCCTGGAGCAACAAAACCGCTCATTGCTCACAACATTAGTATGAGACAAAACATTTTCATATTCTGTTCTTCCAGGTCAGATCTCTGGCATCTTACATGTTTGCCTAACAGCATATCAAGAAGTGACCCAAACATAGACTCAACTTTGGGTTTTGGCAACAAATACATGAGTTAAATAGTTGTAACTTCACAGAGATGCTACATCTGTCATTAGTCCAATGGTAACAGGTTGTAAAGCATTGTGCTGCTTGTCTTGACTGAGACCAAACTGGTGCTGCGGTAGTGAAAGCTGAAGGGTCATGTCAGGTGAAGAGAAAGACACAGTTTATAAATGACTGTGAGGTTTCCAAGTCCAGCTGGAAATTGACTCTCCTTTCAAGTCCTCCTGTCAGCCTTTGTAAGTCTGTCTGCAGCTGTCTGAGTGCGAGCATCCTTAACTTGGTTCAAACACATCTCCAAACGAATGAGCTAGATTTCTATTAAAGCCCAGAGCTGGGGTTAATGCTGTTGTGGAGACCTTTCGGCTCTGCATACTCATTGTGTGGCAGATGCTTTCAAGCTCAAGGTCCCCGCAAAGCAAAGCACCAAAAATACGTGTTTTAAGGTTGAATTAGGCATTTTTAGCAAGTCGTTAGACCCCATGGTGGTGTGAATGCCTCAGAGAGATCAGGTAATTACTGAAAAATATTTCTGTGTGTTAAAACTGACATGCTTTTGTAATATTTCTTAAGTTAAAATAGCAAGTAAAAATGGTGCAATGAAATTCTCTGTTATACAAAGAGGGTCTTTTTTGCATGAGAAGAGATGCATAAACTGAAATAGCAGCAAACTAAAATATTGTCTGGCACACAGGAACTATCAATGGAAAATAGGTCAGGTATTTGCTCATACATGAGCAGCCAGAATGCAAGAGCATCGTCTTAAACAATGCACACAATACATGGAGTATAGATAGTAATAGATAGAGCATTTCTCTAAAGGGTGAGCCCACTTTCTGGGTGATACAGGGTCAACAAACATACAAACTGGGCAGGGTTTGTTTGCTTCACCCGCACAATGACCAATTCAGCTCCTATAATTAGGACACGGGTTTCTGGGGCTGTTTTCAATTCTGTTTTTTAATTTCAAGGCCAAACTGCACAGACCTGCCTTGTTTCTCCAATGGCCCCATTGTGAAGTTAGATCAGTGAGACAAACAGCTTTCTTTCTGTATTTGTGACATCAAGCAAGATGTTCTACATGGAAACTGTTAGCCCCGGCTGCTCTTTTGTCTCATTATAACAATTAGTGTCATCATTTATATTATTAGATCATTGTGTGTTAATACACCTGCAGTAATTACAGTAGCATTAGGGTGTTACAGAATAAAATTATTAACATTGCACTGCTGGAGGGTTCTGTTCTTCGGAACTTAATTCACAATCTCGTTCTTCAATCAAGCAATCAACACCTACACAGTTCTGAATTGATTGTACAATAGAAAATGAGAGAGTGACAACATTTTTGATCATCGATTAATCATTGATCATGAACTTGGTCAAACACTGGTTTCAGCTTTTCAGATGTGAAGATTTGCTGGTTTTCTTCGTTCATTCAGTCACTTTGAATTTAGGAATTGAATTTCACATACTTTTTTGTATGTTTGGACTGTTGGTTGGACGAAAAGAAGCTATTTGAAGATTTGACCTCTGGGAAATGTATTTGAGAATACAAAAGGTGGATAAGCATAATAAATTATAATGTTGTAATTTGTGTTTTGTTTATGAATAGTGCATTCTGTGTGGCATTTCTTTAGTAACTGAATGCTCAGCAGGAAGCCATGAGGAGTTACTCTCCTTTTGTTCAGCTTTATTGGTAATGTAGGTGAACTGAGGGAGGGAATGTAACATTTGAAGCATTAAGTGCTCCCAGGCTGTTGGAGGGTGAAAAGTTTGAGTTTGATGTAGTCATTCTTAACGTCACTAAACTTCTAAAAGGGTAACCATCCAACAAGTAATTAAGTTTAGCAGTTTGTCCCATTTTTAAGACATTCCTTTGTTTTCTGATTGAAGTTCTGAGTTTTATTTAACAGCTTGATATAATACCATAACCACTGATCATATTAGGGACATATTAGAGGGATTATGAAGGGTTACTTACAGTATGTCATCAGCATAATAGTGGATTTTGTGATACAGCCTTATTAATGTGTTTACTGTGTCGAATGGTTCCAACAACATAGTAAAGATTGTGAAAAAGATCAAAATGGTTGCATGCAAATCTGTTGCTTGTGCAATTCCAGAAGCTGAAGTAGAATATTCTCATCAGTTAATTTGTGCAGAGCAGTGAAGAGAAGGAAGAAGCAGCTTACGCTTTGATTGTGTTGCTGATTGATACAGAGTGACAGTCGACATGCAAAAGAGAAACGTAACATTCATGTGCTCTTTTCAGATAATTATCATGGCAGCTGTACAAAATTTAGTAAATGAACCCTCAAGGAGTCTGTGCAGTCATCTGCAACTATCGGTTGCAGATGAAATGTAAATATCTGTCTTTGATACCTGCCAGTGGAAGGTCCTTGAAAGCCATTGAGCAGTTGTGCAAGACAGATGTTGGGGAGAATTAATGTGTAATTACATGATTGAATCTTTAACATACATCTTAATACAGATCTTTCTTCCCCATTATAATGTGATGATCAGGCCACATTTCAAGAAATGTGACTTTGGTATTTACATTTCCTAACTGGCATCTGTTAATGTGATTGAAATTTGAGTGATGCGCATATGCTGCAGCAATCACGCTCGCATCAGTTAAGATCACCGTCTGTTGGATTAATATTTTCACGAGATGGTGTTTACAGTGGCTCTGCCTTATTCACATATTAATTTGCATGTAAATGTGGACGTCTGGTAGAATAATTTTGTGGTCAAAGTGCAACTTTGCCAGCATTTGCACTGAGATGTAGTCTCATAGAATATGCGACCAAAGCTAAACAGTTAGACGGTTGTATAAGAGTGACGGAACTACCAAAGTCATTTTTCCCCATGGCAAGGCAGCAAAAATTCCCCTTTTAGATGTAACCTTACCAAGGAATTACTTACAAAATCAATGTCAAAGATTCGGACCATGATAATGAACCATCTGTTTGTGTGTCGTCCAGGTGCAGGCAGCTCTGAAGAGACAGTGGATGCAGTATAAAACCCAGTGGGGTCAGAGACGAAAGGACCACTGCTCAATGCGCTCCACATCCTACACAGCCACCTCCATCACTGAGGTGCCCGCCTTCATGTACCACCATGACTGTAACAGCGAACACTTGAATGGGCGCCAGACAGAGGACTCTGAACTGGTGGCACTAAAATCAGGAGAGACATACGCTTGAGCCACTGAGTCACGCCAAGGATAAAGAGGTGGAATCACGGCCGAAGCAGAGCAACAGAGCAACTCAGATGAACAGTAACAAAGGAAAATGTATCATTTTGCTGTATCTCAGTGATGAAATCTCAGAGGCTGGTTTGTTCAGCCCAGGACGATAATATGGGTCTGGGAATAAGGAGCTCATTAGGACAGAAATGGACTAGCTAAAAGGCTGACACTTTATTTTAATTTACATTGCTGTTGCAGCTGCTTTTTGAGAACTTTGATGTCAAGAACTTGTGGCATGAGACAAGAGCTGCTTTTGACGCGTGTCACTTCTTAAAGCTGCTAAACTGTGTGAGCGCGCTCACAGTGACAGAGATGTGGAGACAGGAATAACTGTGACTGTGACGACAACGAGGTTTGGCGATGTTTTCTGTTTGCGATGATGCTGCTGAATGTGACAGTGATCATGATATCGGTTTGGATTGACATGAGGTAGAGGTAAAGAAAGATTTGAATGGTTAATTGATTTAAGGTGAAGCAAAAGAACCAATCCTTTCTAACCTCACCTATACCAAAGGGTACTGTATGTCGGTCACAGCTATGAAGGGGCATACCGTGTCAATAAACACACACACACACACATCTGCACACATACACATTAACAAACTTCACAAGCCTGATCGTATGTGCCATGATAGAGGTCAAATTTCAAAAGACCCTCTGTGCTTGAAGCTCTGGAATTGTGTACATAATGTATGTTCACCATGGTTCATTTAAAAAAAAGTGTTCAAATGTTTTAAAGGATTTTATTTTTGTTTTCTATTAATATTTTATTCTTGCCAATTCCTAAGTACATGCTTAATGTGTGTCCTGTGATGCTGCACTCCTGACTGCTTTGTTGTTTTTGCAGTTGCTGTATTTGTGCTGATGCCGAACATCACAGGGCTGAGAAGCAAAAAGAAGCTAAATGCACAAAAGATATATGAATTTAAAAAAACACTTTTGAGGTTGAACAGCCACAAGAGTTGTTTCACTGTGTATGAGTCAAATATGCTATCAGTTGTGCCAATGATGATGCAGTTTCTCTGAAGTGTGGAAGCTGCTCTGTCTTGATTTTATTCACAATCATCCTTTGCCTTGCTCATGATGCCTTTTATCTATCTTCTGTTATTTTTTAAATCTGTCCTTCATGCATATTTATTCATGAATTTTGTAGCATTTTGTATGAATGAGCATCCAGGGCAAAGGAGAGGTTCGCTAAAGGTAAAATGATGAGAAGATCACATCCATACTGTATGCACAGAGATTTTAAGGCATGTTCACAATCGACATCAAACATAAATAATCTTCACTGTGTCCTAAATACATTCATATTACTCTTGTCATTGTATTGTTGCTTTGTCATAACTGTGCCATATGATTTTGGAGGCCATAGCGCATTTAAGTGTGAAAAGGCCACTCTGAATTTGCTTTATGTCAGTAGCCAACATTTTAAAAATCATCGGTTTTGTTGAAACTAAATTCTCCGTCTTCTATTCATCTATAAACGTTACTTAGAAGCCCATTAAGCTTCTAAACTGCATATCTGATAAGAGACATTTAAATTTGGCCATAGAAAAACATTCATTATCCTAGAGCGTGTAGCCAATAGCCAATAAAGCCTCTAGCTGGCTCAGACTGCTGTGATTTTTTTGTTGAACCCATGACAGAAAATTGCCACTGACTGTTTACATGAGGGGGAAAAAATTCAAAAAACTAAAATCTTTGTCAAAGACTTGGAGACGGAGCATCTTAAAAGATAAGACTGGGGACATTTTTGTTATTGTTAATAAATTTCATGGAAATACAAAAACGTCAACACATTGGTACGTCTCTCAAAACTTCTCTACTGTGTCTGTGACACTCAGTATCAAGTGCACACGGGAGAAGTTTGCCTTGAAGGTTTTCTGTCAAAAAAGCCTTCTGCCAGAAAGCCTTTAGGAAGTCAGGTGTAGTATAAAGAGCAACAAAGCTCATGTAGCAAGGTGGTCAGGATGGATGAGTGGGTCAAACTAATTTTCACCCATCAGACTGCTGTTTGAGTTCTGCATGAAACTTAACTTATTTGAACCCAAATCATTATCTTTTTGCAAACCTAACCAAGTAGTTTTGGTGCCTAAACCTTTGTAAAATAATAAGTTATTATTGAACTATAGTAAGTACTTTTGGTGTTTAAACATAACCAAACTGCGACCATTTCACAATTTTAACGACGTTAGAAAACCTTCAAAACTAACTTCTTCGTTTATAAAGCCCATTCATTCTTCATAAAGATGTAAATCTTTAAAAATGGGTTTAAAATGTAGTTTCACTTTATCAAAAGGGCTATGTGTTTTACAGAACTGGCCACTGTAGTTTTTAGGAAATGTTACTCAAACAGGGGTAAATAGTGTATTTGTTGGGGACTATTGTCAGCCGTGCATTAATACACATTTAGTGTATTAGTGAGTATTTGAGGCAGAAAGACACTATGTGGAAATAAAAATAAACTACAGTGCCCATGTTCATTGTAATGAAGTGTTTATGGAGAACAATGGAGCCTTAGAGCACAGAGGAATAAGATATATCAGGCTTTGACAACACAGAAAATAACTGTTAGTAGATTTAATTAATTGTTGTTTATTTGTCTTTTCATGGGATTTGCTTACAAAAACAAAAATATTGAATTTTACCAGACTTTTAACATAATTCTTTAAGCAAACAAAACCAAATCTGAGATTACATTTTTAGTTCTGCTCACAGACTCACTACATTGTGTGTCCACATTGTGTCCACTGTGACCGGTGTCTGGTAACCGTATGTGTGATGAGTTATAGGTTTTCTTGTTATTGTCAACTGGAATAACTTTGTGTGAGACAGACGAGATATTAGAGGCTTGTAATAAAGTACAGTATAAAATGTATGTGTCCACCTATAATGTGAAGCCAAGAGAAAATGTGCACATTCAGTCACACAGAATAGGGCTCTGAAGTTGATCTACATAGAATGTTGGAAAACACAAGTTCACATAGTAATTGTAAATGGTCTCGTGAATTATCATGAATATATAATAAAATAAAAATAATTAATATAATTGAAGATACACTGTCAACGTGCCTTCTGCAATGGCAATATAACAAGATAAATAGGACCATAAAAAATCCCCTTCAAATATATAATGCAAGTTTGGGAAGAAAGTTGAACTCCAACTACTGTGAGCTAATAACATTAAATTGGTCGAATTAGCTCACCAAATCAAATCAAGTTATTAAAGTCAAGGATGCAGCTCTTTACTAGTCTTAAAGTAGCAGTTTAGCCAACAACAAAAAAACCCAACAAACATTAGCCATTTTATTGTGTAGCTTGTCACTTAACAATCCCCATAATTTCCTCTTGAATAAAACAGACATTTGTGTATTTCAATTCTATATTTCAGCAACTTTTTTATTGATAGCCCGGAATAAGGAAGGAACGAAGAGTGACAATCAATATGAGAAAATGACATCATCCTTTGATGGCAGAGTAGGATTTATGCTACATATGTTTTCTTGTGAAATTTTCAAGTATGTTATTTATTTTAATATGAAATTCATCTTCCTCTTCATCTTTATAACATATTGTTAATCTTTTGGGTTTGGGGAAGACAGATTGTGTATATTTTGTATGTTCATGCCCATGTAAATACGAGCTGACACTGTGTATATAATAGATTTTTGCACTGTGAAATACTCTGACAGCTATTTTTGTTACATTCCTGTCATTCATTTTGGCTTGTGTTTGTCTCTTACTCAGCTCAGACTGGCATCATTTCAGAGCTACTAAAAAAATCAACAACTGCATTTTGTAAAAGCCAAATTGATTAGTGTGTGTGTTTTTTAAACCTCTTTAGCACAAGAATACAGATGTAAAAGTTCCTTTGGTGTTGCTCTTTATTTCCTGAGCAAATAGTAATCACAGAAACAAGCTGCAACATGTTTGCAAAGGAGAAAACAAAGATGAAAGAATTTAGATGAAAATGGACAATTTGCAGCTCTTATTTTATGATAAAAGGTACTTTTCATTCTGTGTTTAAATGATTTGAGATTATAGACTCCAAAGGAAAAGGAAAATGGGTCCTTTTAACAACCATGCCGACAAACTTTTTTTTTAAGCTTCCTGCAACAATCTCTGATGATTTTGCACCATTTTCTTCACCAACAACACTATTCTTGTCAATGTTTCAGGGTTGATAGATTTTGTATAATGAGTTTGCAGGAAAAACAAAGAAAGTCTTACTTACATTTGTGTCTCTGTGATCCCTCAGGCTTGGCTTTGCCATATAGCATATAGTTTTCTCAGTTCAAATCACATACCAGCACCTAATGTGTGGAACAGGACAGAATCGACTGACACAATTCATCTCCAAGATGGATGGCTGCTCACACCCTTCTGCCAAATTAAGGTTATCATGTCACTAACAAGGCTGAGTTCTACTCTTTGTGAATATTTTTCAGCCTTTCTATAGGCAGCTACTGTATAATATGCAATTTCAGGCTCTGCTGAATCCTAATTGTACAGCCAAGACAAGAAGATGCACTGTCCTCCTGCATATGATGAAGTTAGATGTGAATGGAGCTGTTTCTTTATTCTTCTGATAAATAGTGTCCCCTGCCAACAGCATGGCAACAAATTTATCAAAAGGAAACAAATGAAAATATTCAATGCAAGTCTGAAATTGAATGCAAACTGTATTGCATATAAAGGCAAAAGGTTATTCAATAATGAAGATACAGTGAGGGTTAAATCTCCATAAATGTCATAGATTGTGATTTGGGATTTTCTTCAGTAGAGTCAATGCAACAATAAAGCAGAAAGTTAGAGGAAGAAGTCGTAAATCTTTTTGATCAGCGTCCATCTCGGGAGCACATTAGCCTGGGAATCTTCAGTAAAATGTCAGCAGTTGGCTATTTCAGGCATTTGAGAATGTTCCCGGACAGCAAGAATCTCACAGCACACTGAACAAACCCAGAAATGTGTCACATGTGCTCAGTAATCAGCTGTAAAAGTGATCTTGTGTGTGGTTCTACCCGGCAGTGTTAAAGCAAGAGATAAGCGTTCCATCGTGTCTAAATCTTCATCTGTGTATTAAACATGTTTTAAGGTCACTTGGAACCATCAAGTCTCCACCTTGTGACGTATAGCTGTTCAGATCCCAAAAGACGTGGATTGTCACGTTTTCTTCCCCACATTCGTGTCCAGTCACTCCAACTGAAGCGTAGGATACTGAACCACCCTTTCACCCAAGGCTTGGCGTAATTCCAGTGGTCATGGCCAGAAAGTCATTACAATGAGCCTCACTGCAGTAGGCACAAGGACAATGAAGGATGGATGCATTTTAATGTGAACTTTTTTTGTTTCGGTAACACAGACTGATTCTCCATTTTATCCACCCAGGTGTGATTGACAGCAGCTCCTCTGGTTTTCTACTTGACTGCAGTGAACCACACACATTTTACTCATGTAAAAGTAGTATTACCGCACTATAGAAAGTCCTGCATTGAAAAGTAATAGCATAAAATTAAAATTCCTCTTTATACAAATTGTAATATATATATTTAGTTACTTTCCACCACAGCACCAACCCAGCTCACAGTCCAGATCCATGAGCAAATCTGGAGCACAGAGACTAAGATTGTCACTATATGGCCACAAACTCTAGGCCATATATACAAAAGTCAGTATTAATAACCAATTTTGTACACACAGACTACTTCAATCATGCTCAATAAAACATGTGCACATTAACAGAACATAATATTGAATATTGACATGTGTTTAGGGGATGTCAAGAATAACATTTGAGGCATAGGGATAGGTCCCAAGCACAGACAACACAGGGAGCACCAGTAGAACAAAAAAAGTTTATTTAAAAAAGTAAAATAAATAACTTACACTCAAATATTGAAAGGCAACAGCCAAGTGCATCAGAAGAATAGAATCCAACATAAAACTAGATCACGATAAAACAAACACATGGCAGCAAAAGCCAGGGAACCGAGAAACAACACACAGGAAATGAACCAACACCGAACAAAGGAAAATAATTGATATATACAGGGACCACTCAACGAGAGAAACAGAAACAGGTGGGAAACAATACACAGGTGCAATCAATCAAACGGGCAGGAAACTAAGAATGACAGGAAGCAAAACGACACACAAGACAGCAGCTCATTTACATTGGAATATCTACACTACTTTCACACTTTAGAACCCGGACAGAGGGGACAATAACATCCAGGCTACATTTTAATCATACAGGGTTAAACAACACATTGTTTAAAATAAGGAAACATAGTACAGGGAGGTGTGGAGTGTGTGAACAACAAGAAATAGTAGAACACGAACCTTAAAGAAATAAAGTAAAATTTTGATTTAGAGAAAATGTTTCAAAGTAACTCTAGGGAAGAGTGTTATTTATTTTTGTTTTGGTATCTCAGGGAAACAAACTAAATACTAGATAAACTTTCAGTTTTTATTTTATTATTATTTATTTATTTATATCAGTTTGATATAATTAAATCCTGGTCCACACTCCAGACCAGTTGGTGGCGGTAATGCACCATAACGTTGTTTCCCAACCGCCATAAAACTCGAAGAAGACTTTCACACTTTATTTTGCACTGCATTATTAGAATTACAATGTGGTATATGTAAACAATAGCAGCGAAAGACATTAGTGCTGGAAAAAACAGCTGATGTATCACAACAGTAAAAAGTGACAAATGTAATGAGCCTAACAATATTAATACAAAGGAATGAAGTCAGTATTTGTAGACACTTTAATACCAAAATTGCTAGCTGCTGCTAACAGATGGTGATAGTAACTTGGCACTTATTCATGCATGAGAGTTAATGATACTCTACAGTCATTCTAGCAGCACTGTGGTGCAGCAATTTAGCACAAAGATGTTTTGAGCTAATTCCAATGGGGAACATATCTATGTTCCCCAATATAATATCCTCTTAATATGACACGTTCAGGAGACGTGTTTTTTCCCTACGTCAAATGTTCAACGTATGTTTCCGTTGGTCAATATGTTGAAATCACCCACCTTCAGCTTAGAGCCTACTGATGTTATAGGCCTACTCCTTGAAACCTACGCCCTCAAATGTGCAGGTAAGACTTTCTTGACTTTAGACAATGATATCTACACAGTGGCTGAATAGATATTTACCATTCAAACTGCATTTGCATCTCCTTTTGTTCTTTTGTGAAGGTAGCCCTTAACACTCTCTGACAATGTTAGAATATCGAGAGACACACATGCTCATAGGACATTCTAATGTCGGCACGCTGACATGCTGATGTTTAGCAGGTATAAAGTTCACAATGCTTGCTATCTTAGTTCAGCTTGTTAGCATGTTACCACTTGTACCAAATTTCATAGCAATCCATCCAGTAGCTGTCGAGACGTCCCTTCCTCTGGGGACCATGAATATCAGTACCAAATGTCATGGCAATCCAGCCAGTAGGCTAGTTGTTGAGATATTTCAGTCTGGACCAAAGTGGTGGACTGAAAAAAATGTGCCGACCGACATGACATGGGCATCTGTGAAATGTCCAGTCATGTGTGACGTTGACCCAGAGGGGACCTTTAAATGTATCTGGGTTTCTTTCAGATGTCACTCCCGTCGGTTTTTATGTTTGTTTGGTGTCTCACAAGGGAAGAAATGTCTCATAGGACCTGCATCAAAATGTGTGCATGTATGTGGGCATGTGCAATACAGTTTTCATGCTGTGTATGAATGTGCAGATGCACGTGTTTCTGTATGTGTGAGTATTCTGAGCATAATTAGAGAGAAAGGAACGCCTACTGTGTGCAGTGCTGCTGCCTCAAAGAAAATAAATCAAACCTTCAAAATCTCTTCTCACTCAGGGACTAATCTGCAGCACTGTCTCTATGCTGCACTCGTGAGAGATAGGACTTTTGAGTCATGATGGGATATAACAGTAGTGGCTGCATTCATTGCTTCAGGCATTCAAAATTGCAGCACCTCTGCAGCAGGACGCAGAATTGCGTGAAAGGGAGGAAGAGGACAAATATAAAAGAGAAACTTTTCATGTTAATTTTTCAGAGAGAGAAAATCCGTTTTTATACTCAGTAGTTCATGATTGGCACGTCGTCCCCAGAAGTATTAAATGACAAATTTCAGAAACCGTCATGACATCTGTGCTCTGTTTTCAACACGATGCGCTCACAGCACTATTCCTCATTTTAAAGGCCAAGTCAATTTATTCACAAAGCCCAGAACAATCAAGATTTTTATTGGATTTTTAAATTGCACTTGATGGTGTTTGCCTCTTCAGGAAATTAGTAGCGGCCAGAAGTCTGTGGAGAGAGGAGTAGGGATTACCTAATAAAATAACTCCTCCTTCAGGATTACAATGCAACACTCATAAATTATAATCTTAAATGAGCTTTGTGTTTTCAAACCCTTTGATGTATTACTGGAAGACAGTGCTCGCTGTGTGATAATCATCTAGGCCCTCTAGATTTAAACCCTTTGATATTAAGAACATAAGTGCCAAAGCAATGCCCTAAAGCAGATCACTGATCCATTTGTGTGACAATATTTACTGCCACATTCATCTTAGTATCTTATTTTATACCGAAGCAGGGAGATGAGAGACCGGAGGCGTTGTGATAGCTGCAATTTGTAGTGTTGCAAAAATGAGAAAGAAGGCGCGAGAAGGAGCATTTGCAAAAAAATATATTTTATTAACCTTCCAGGGATGATAGCAGCCCTGACGAAGAATTCATATGCAGCTTCTGACCTCACAAAACAACCGAGTCATGCTGTCTCAACAGAAACCCCGAAGGAAACCAGTGGATCTGTTCAATCACAGTTGAAAGCCATAGCACAGCCTGATGGTGTGGAGTTGATATCGTCTCCTGAGTGCATCAGAGACACACACACACACACACACACACACACACACACACACACACACACAAGGGGTTTTCTTCACATCTTGTTTGTCCTAAAAGCAGAGGTGAGCCTGTCAGTCTGCCCATGGCTTCTAATATGTCTTAGGAGATAACCGTCTCAGTCATGTTATACACTTGTATAGTACTTGTTCCCTCATTATACACTAATGGGATTTGTGAGGCAAATTATTCATTATGAGGGCCCTTGATTGAGGACATGTTGCGGCAGCGGAGAGGCTTTCCATGCAACAACAATTTATTTCCGGCCATCCTTCATTTGGTGCTTAAACTCAAATCTTTGCTTCTGTGTAGGTTCATTTCTGCCAGATATTTAAGCACTGGTGACAGCGAGAATTACTCAAGCGATGCAGTTTTCTAGATCTTAGGGAGGCAGAACACGTCAGTACACTTTTACTTGTTTGTCTGCTTATATATTGGCAGAGTGTTGAAAAAATTAACACATTTATTTCTTGCTGACATAGCTCAAAGTCTGATTCATCCACACTCAGCTATGTGGAATGCTTATTTAGTTGATACATTCAGTGTACATTTACTCAAACCAGGGACACACATTTTAGGATCTTTTTTAAATGGGAGCGTTAGGAGGAGTCCATGAAGAGAGTTTGCCAATTTGATGTAAAGTCAAATTGAAGGACATTGTTAACTTTAATCACACCTCCCATTGAGTGTATTCAAAAAGGTCATTTACATCTTAGACCATGCTGTCAACCAAATTCTATATAATATGGCACATTATGCAACAGGGTTTAACATTTAGCCTGACTGTCTGTGCTGGAAAAAGTTCACCAAGCTGTTGCTTCATTCAGCCTGTTAAAACCTCTTGATCCCAACTGGCTAAAATACAAGCATCCATTACCTCTGAGCCACAAATTTCAACATATACTGTGCAGAAATACAGATACACACCAGTGTTGAAATTCTTTGACACGCAGATCTAACAGCGAAACAGCCGAAAAACCAAAGTGCTTAAAGTTAAAGGACCAGAGAGTCTCGTTAAACGTTGGGTTAGCGGCCAGCACTTCCTTTGTATCCAAAGGCTGTGCGCTCGGATTTTCCACGGTACTCATAGCCTTTTATGAGGGGTCCCAGCACAGCAGGAGAAGTACTAACTTATTTCTGTTTTATTATCCCTGCAGCGTGAATTCAAGTGAGGTTTGAGGAGATACGGCTTTGAGAGGCGTTTGGAAATAAGAAACAGGCGATTGATATTCTTACAAATGTTTTATGATTTTGTTCACATACATAAATGTGACACAAAGCAAAAGAAAAAACTGCACTTTTTACATATGCAGGTACAAATGAAAGAAAATAGAAATATGAAGTAGAGAAGATTTGAATGAATATGAATCAAAGTAAAGCAAGATTCCCCCTTTCTTGTTTGGTACATTTTAAACAAACTCTGATGTGCTTACCCTTTCCTTTGGGTTGGTGTGAAAGCTTTCAGCTGGTTTCTGGTGCGGTTCATTTGTGGTGTTAAAGTATGAATTTAAAAGCTAAACTATTTAATTCAAAAGTTCAGGCAAAGCTAATATGAATTCTCAGCAATCAGTTACCAAAATCAAGTGGTTAGCTTTGTCCTAGCATTCACATGTAGGTTTTAGCTAACTCTGACTGCCAAAGACTTATGTTAGCTTCATGCTTTAGAAGGCATTTTTGGATGACAACATTATTTTGTTGATTTTGCCCCCCATTTCTGACACTGTAGTCACACTATGAGAGAATCTGTTAAAGGAATAGTTTGACATTTTGGGAAAAATGCTTAATCACTTTCTTGCCAAGAGTTAGTTAAAAAGATCAATAGAGCAGGCAGATGATACGGTTATTAGCATGAATAGTGGAAACAGAAGGCTCTGGCTCTGGCCAAAGGTTATAAAATCCATCTCCAGCACCTTTAAATCTCTCATGTTAATAAAAACAAATTGTCTTAATATGTGCTGGTTATACTAAGCTAAATTAATCACTGCTGGCATTTAGTGTACAGAAATGAGAGGTGTATTGATCTTCTTAGCGTGAAAGCAAATACGCATATTTCTTCAAAACTATTTATTTAACTGTCCATTATGTACATTATGTCTATTATTACAGTGATCAATACCTCATACAATGTACATTTGGCGTAGCAGTATTGTATTAAGACAGAAAAGTGTAAACCCAATAACACTCTTCCCCAAATGCATTAAAATTTAGACCTGCCCAGACCCCAGATGTGTGTGATAAATAAACAAGTGCATTCTCAGCTTTCACATGTGTGTTTTAAGCCTGAGCAGATCCTTTAATTGCATCATCTTAAACAGCCCACACATTGATACTTCAAGGCACTTCATGTACTCGGGCTGTAAGTCACACACTTAAAAGGAAGTGCTTGTTTTTCCCTCGGGGTGATATACTTCCGCAGGTTAGTAGGGGGCAGCCAGCCTCTTTCCAATCACAGATAAGGCATTGTTTACTGTCATTCAAACTTGCCTGTGGCACCCTAGCCAGTACACACCCCATATCACCTATCAAGCTTAAATCAAGCCCAGATAGCACCAATCTGTCTCACTCCAAAGGTCTTAAGATGTCTGCCGAAGTGGAAGATCAGTGAGTGCCATACGCACAAGCAACAACACACACAACCATGAAAATTGAAACTGGGACACTGATGCTCTGATAGACCAGAGCATCCTGAAGCATTAGTACAGACATTGGGAACAGGATTCTGTTAAGAAAGTGGAAGCGAACTGAGAACTGAGATAAAGCTGAGCAGGATCAGATCTTCCTTGTATTTAAGAATTCCTTCTCTTGTGCTTTGCCTAATAGTGTGACTGGCTGTGTATATGCAAGCAATTTACTCACAGACAGTATAATAAATTATAATTCTGATGATAAATGACTGGAGGAAGACAGAAATAAAGATAGAGAGGGAGGCTAAGAAGCTAAACCAAAGGATGTTTTTGAGCAGTAAGTAAACAAGGTTGCTTCTCTCTGCCCCTTGTACTTCAAAGGTACTGATGGTTGCCACCAGTACAAATATTTTAACAATCTGGGAAAATTCAAGCACACGCACCAGACAGATGTATAATGCATCCACTCTAGTGAGATCACGACGAAAACCTTAAGTTAATTCTGCAGTTAATTTGAATATGTAAATAATACTGGCTACGGCCCAAGTGGGGATAGGATGGGATGATTTATCTGTCTTTGAGCCCTCTGTGTGCAGTTTCTATCATCCTTGGGGTATCCAGGATGTGGGAGATCCACAAAAACCTGTCAGAGCTCAGTTAGCCAGGGCTGCACATAAGCCTCATTCCCAGAGCACACAGCTAAAACCCCATGATTATCAACATCAAGATAAAAAAGGGTCAATCCTGAACGCCACATAGAACAAGCAATCAAGAGAGCTGATGGTCATCTTGTTCAAAGTGCTTCAAAACAGGAATTATTGTGAGAAATGGAGATGACAGGAGTCTAGAGGGCACAAAACGTCATCTCCTCCAAATCTGTCAGGATGTCGGTTTCTGCCAAAAGCAATGTTAACAGACTGCACTCAAGTCAGATGGTGTGTGTATCTTCAAGCTCGATTTGTGTTTCCTTTTCCTATAATTTATTCATTCTGGTTGGATTTTATTTTCATAGTTGAGGTTCCATGTTCATCCTTGACCTTTAAACCTCTTAAACCATTTAAGCCTTGGATGATAATTTCTAATGGTGTTCAGAAATAATGTAAACCACAAACATCTACAGTACCATTACAATTTAGAAAACAAAATACAATTATGTCAAGGAATTGACGATTTATGGCAAATCTATTCAGTTAGATGTGGCTGAAAGGGCTCTGCTCTTGAAGGAGCTCTCAAAGAATCTGAGCAGCTCTGAGATTTCTGATGGGAGAACTAAGCCCCCCTTAATAAACATGGATGAACATTAAATCTTTGTTAAATCAACTATATACCAAGAAATATAGCACATAATTAAGAGGTGGAGGTGGTGGAACTGCAGCAGCAAATGGCCCTCTCATGAACTTATCAGAACAACTGTACAACTGTAATGATGGTAATGATTGGGTTACTGTTGGTGATGACAAGGGTCAAAAGCTCCAGGTGTTACAATCAACAGGAGGGATCCAAATGCAGAACACGGACACAGGTTTTGATTCAATAAGAAAAGTTATTTATTGGCAGGGGTTCCAGAGAGTGGAGATGAATGAAGGGTAAGCTGGCAGGCAGGCAAGGCGGGAGAAGCATGGCGGAGCAGGAATGATTTCTGGAAGTGAGCGTGTCTGGTAGTGTCGAGCGCAAAGCTAGCATGCAGGATTACTGGAGTGCAGAGAAAAGCAGAGGAGCGGGCAGGCAGGCAGTAATCCTGAGACACAAGAGATACAGGGTTAACGGCAAAACACGAAAACACAATTCAAGGAGCCGGAGACGTGAACTACCAAGTAGGCTGAAACAACGATCTGGCGGTGAGTGGATGAATGACCAGGGTAGCTGTACAGCGAAGTGAGGAGCTGGTGGATAGCAGGCGTGTATACCGGAGCAGGTGAGTAGGTTGGGCAACAATCATATAGGAAATTGACAGGAGTACCACACACACACACACACACACACACACACACACACACACACACACACACACACACAATTAACTGGAATTAACTTTTAATGTCCCTTCTTGAACCCCCTATGTAGCTATGAGGTGGAAGGCACAGTGAGGTTGGACACATAAGCTTCCATTACGGTGTGCGCACTATACAGTATAGATTAAATATCTTGCATACCTGTATAATACAGTATATCACTGGTATATAATATTTCTCTCTCTGAATCTCTTAAACACACACACATACACACACACTTACACACTGTCAGTAGCAAAGCAAAGACGGAGTGTAATTGCCATTAGAAGAAAAGCTGTCACGGTTTGAGGTTTGCTCAGGTCCTGTTAAACCTTAATTTGCCATCACCTTCATTTTGACTTCTTCTTTTTCCCTGATCTGTACTGTAGGCCACAGCTTTCCTCTGTGTAATGAGAAACAGGGAAAGGGAAGAGGAGCATGCTGGGCCTTACGATAACCAAATGATTGAAATGGAAGGTACAGTATACAGATTGCATTACTAAAAGCAATGTGAAGGAGGCTTTGACAAATTGGTGCATGAAACATTGGTCTATATGGTAATAATGGTCGTGAAATGCATTTTCAATAGAAGAGAGAGAGCATGAGCAGGTCTGCTTTCCCTTGTGTCAAGTTAAGTAATGTCGTTTATTTATGAAGCACATTTAAAAACAACAGCAGTTGACCAAATGCTGTACAATCAAAGTAGCAAGACCCATAAAACACAATAAAGACACAAATACAAAAGACAATAAAATTAAAATTTAATTTTAAGATGAGATTTAAAAACAGGCAATGTAGTGGCCAGTCTGACATGTAGAGGCAACTCCTTCCAAAGCTTGGGGACTACAAATGCAAAGGCCCCTCCCCCCCTGTGCTTCAGCCTTGATCTTGGCACAACCAAAAGCAGCTGGTCAGCGGACCTGAGTGACCTTGATTGGACGTGTGGTTGTAGATGGTCAGAGAGATAAGTTGGAGCTAGCCCATTTAATGATTTATAGGCAAACAATAAAATCAATCAAATCATTTTGGACCAACTGCAAGGGTGACAGAAAGGTCTAGCTAATACCAACAGTAGTCAGGTGGGGATGAGATAAAAGTATGTATAACCCTTTCAAAATCATTAAATGATAAAAAGGACTTGGCCTTAGGAAACATCCTCAGTTGGAAAAAGATAGATTTGAATAGATTCTCATTGAAGTTTAAAAAGTGCGAAGCCATCCAGGCTTTGATGTCCTTAAGACAGTCCAACAATGATTTTAAAGAATTTGAATGGTTTAATTTCAAATGCAGGGTGTCAGTTTGAGTGTCAACAAGATGCTGTATTTTGGGAGAATGGACCCTAAGTGGAGCATGTAAAGAGAAAATAGGATCCGTCTGAGAATTGAACCCTGAGGGCCTCCACAAGGTAGAGGCTCTGAGGTCGACACAGAGTCACCAAGGCTGACAGATGTTTTTCTGTCACTAAGACCTGAACCACAGCTGAGTAAAACCTTTAATGCCGACACAATGCTCCATGCGAGGGATGAGAATACTACGGTCTACTGTGTCGAATGCAGCTGTGAAGTCTGTAGCTAATAAAAGATCATTAAAAGTTCATCAAAGATCATCAAAATTCAGTAAACGGGACTTGTATGATGTATTGCTTTTATTATTCAACCATCCAGTAAAAATGAAAATACTTTAATCATTTCTGGGTCACTGATTTAAGGTTCTCCTGTCAGCTTAAGATGCAAAAGTTAAAAGTGGATGGACTTGTATTATTATGGCATGTTTGCTGTGATGTGATGTTTTGATTTCTCCTTCAATGTAGTGGAAGTTGTAAACATTCTGTCAACCATTTCAGCCATTCACACTGTGTTACTTTAGAAATGATCCTGTTAAATACAATACACAAAGTAAAAGAAAAAGCATCTGATCTTCTATAACATTGGTGTAAGTATGAAAGTCAATATTCTTGTTGCATCTTTGACTCCTGAGCTTGGGATCAATAGGGACAATGTAAATCTAATTTAAATGTGCAGTAATGGTGGTCTATTTCAACCTAAAGGTCAAAGATGTTTCTCCATCACATACAGCAGATTGTTTGTCAGCATTATAATAAATGCAGTCAACCCTGCAGAATGTTATTGTTGCTAAATATTGACCCGTATTGTATATATAATAAAATATATATTGAATTCACCTTACAAGATAACCATGTCAGGTAGTCTGAGGACGGTGGTCACTACTTAAACAGGAATAAACAAGATGTATGCATTTAACACCGACCTTTTATTGTCAACATTACATTTGAGTTGACTCACATCCTTCATCAAAAATATTTCACCCTTATTTAAATATTTGCATATTGTGAGGCCATGAATAAACTGCAAACACAATTAAATCTATGAGATACTGTAGATGATGAAATACAGAGCCCTTCTCATTTGTTATCTGTCTCAGTACTCAAAAGTCATCACTCTGTTTGCAGTGCTGTGGAAGGGAGGACACGGGAGAGCGAGACCCATGAAATTACATAGAATAATCTTTTGTGATCATTTTGTTTGTTTACCAGCATAAATATTCAGCCTATTACTGTGTTTCACACTCTTCAACTGTATGTCTATGGAGCTCATTCACCGTTCACTTATTAGGGGACGTGGATATGAGACATTTGTTATCAAGAATGTGAAATTATGCCTATGCAAGACTATTAAAATCCACTGAATATTCTCTGTTTTGAAAAGTGGCCTTGGGGCACCAGTGTTTTTGTTTCTAGAACCGAGAGGCCATTAAACAAATACATGAACAAGTAAATAACAAGGACACAGAGTGTCAGAGACACAGTGCCATCAGTTTTAAACCTGTAGCTTTGGACATGTCTTGTTGGTCCTAGAGCTTTTCCCACATTAAAATATCTCAAAAACTATTGGCTGAATTGCCATGAAATCTTGTACAACCATTCATGGTCCCCAGATCCTACAGATTTTGGTGATGCCCCGATTTTTTCTCTAGCGCCACAGTGAGATTGACATTTGTGATTTGTAGTGATAGATGGATTAATCTTAAAATATTTATGCCCCCCTCCAGATGAATTGTAGTACTTTTATGAATCCCTTACTTTCCGTCTAGCGCCATAATTTCTGTTGTTTTCATTTGCATTTATCATACATTTTTTACTTGCTTTTGTTTTGCCTTACTATATTGCTTTGTCTGTCAAAGCACTGTGTAAACTCTGTTTTAAAAGGTGCTATATAAATAAAGTTATTATTACTATAAGGTTAAAAGTTCAATTTGTCCAATACTTTGGTTTAAGAATAAATACTTGTATTTGTGTTTAGTGCTAACTAGCAAATGTTAGCATGCTAACCACTAAATTAAGATGATGGACATTATACCTGCTTAACATCAGCATGTTAACATTAATATAATGTTAACATTAGCATGCTGATGTTAGGATTTAGTTCAAAGCACCACAGTGGCCAGTCTGTTATAGCGAGTAATAGCTAGTATGGCGAACAAACGTAAAAAAAAATATATTTTAAAATGATAAAATGTAAGACTTTTGATACATTAAGCAAATGTTCTTCTAACTATGAGGAGTACAGAGTTTACACTGCAGTAACATCATATCCTCTGTCCTCTAGCACGGTTCATTTGGAAGGAAAGGTCCTAAACACATTTTATTTGTCCAGAGGAAAAGACTAAGATGATGCGATGCAGGTGCAATGTAATGTAGGTTGAAAAATAAAAAAATAAATCCTCAGAAAGGTGAAGTCATCCTTTTGAGTGCATAAACATTGAGGCAGTGACCATTAAGAGATGTTATTCCTTAGTGCCCTCTGAATGATAATGTCACCAGCCATCATTGTAAGTATTGCATTAGGAGGCCATTTGTTGAGGAGGACTGAGATACGTAAATATATTCCGGCTGCAAGCAAACTGACCCAAAACATAAAAAAATGTTTTATCAAAGTCACACCCCCGTGGAAAAACACCTTCACCTCTTTGAAATGAGATGTCCGAAGATACACCGTCCCCTTTTTTAAGCTGTGTGAAAAACGGTCATTTACGTTAAAATAAAACTCCAGAGGAGAAAAATCAATACCCATTCCTCGAAGATGGAAGTATTGAATTTGTGATTTGTTTGAGGGTATTTCAAAGAGCACTATAAAGTGCTGCTGATAAGAACTGGAATTAAAGGCTTGATTCATCACGTGCCTGCAGACGGTGGTGTACAAGTGCACACTTGTTGATCTGCTTCAGCAGGAAAATAAGGAAGAAGAAGATTGTAATGTGATAATGCACATATAATGTTTTTTGGAAACACACACACAAAGTCAATACATCTTCTGTTTTTGAGGGATGAACTTTATAGAATAAAATTCCGTATATAGAACTAAACCCTGTTAAACTTCCTTGTTTACTGCTACTTTGATTGAAACCAATGTAACTTCAAGTTGAACTTTGAATTGATAGCTTTTTCCAAGGGAACAGCCCGGGCCCTGTTCAGTCTGCTCTTAACGGAGCCCTAATGTTTCTTGAGAGGTTTCCCTGCCCTGCTCATGTTTACGGCCCACACAACATTTGTTTCCACCCGAGCACAGCTAGTCAAGCAACAAATTAGTAGCGACTGGTGGAACCAGATTTTTAGAGGGTCGTTTAAGTTTAAGTCTGACATCCAATTAGTTGCTTCAATCCGTAATGGCAGTCAATAAAAAAAGTGAATACTGGCATTATGTTGATTAAATGCTGGGAAATACTGTTTATTAAATCACTGAGGAGTATGAATTAATTATTTGCAATTGGTCCAATTTCTACAGCAAGCTGAACAATTTTGTTAGCATTTCCTATTTAAGCCACATGCCATGAACATTTCTGAACTCCTTTCCCTGCACAGTAGGCTAATAGATATGTCTGCCATTTCTTTATAGAAACAGACACTCCCATTCCCTAGCAGGTTTGTTGACTGGTGATAGGGCTAAATCAATAAGACTGCTTTAATGAAAAGCTCTGTGAATACACTTGGCTGTTATTATGAGAGAGCAAATGGGTTTGTCTAAACCGTGCACAGTTCCCTGGTTACAGTTTTCGATTTTCTGCTCTTACAGAGTGAGACACTGAGATTAAAGGGTCTTCATGTGTGTATGTGGGTTCCAGTTTGGCTGACACCCTAAATGTGTTTTCTACCCCCATGTCTCTTGAGATGAACCCTTAAGCTTTTCCTCTCTTCTCTGTCAAATAAGTGACAGCTGACTTGACGGGGAGGGCAAGCTATTCAGCCCTGTCCCCCTAGTAGGGTCTTCAAAGACTTTCTGAGGGTAGTAGCCTTTATGTTAAATTACTCATTGTGTTAGAAAGTTAGGACATCTTTAAGAAGATGTTTGTAATTTATGTTGTAGCTATATGAACTTGTATGGTTGTTAAAACATTACAATTTGGACAGCTATAATGCCCATTGTTTTTGCACAGGTTATACAATAATAATTAGTTGAGTACAAAACCAAAAGCTCTGATTTCAAAAGGTCTCTCTGTGGCACTAGTTTGTGTGCATTTAAAAAAAAACATTAGCAAAATAAACTACGAAGTGCATTAACATGTTTTTAATGGGGAAAAATTGAAGAAACGTGTCTCAGTCCCAGCAGTCTAATCATAACATATTGACTCTGTAACTATCTGGGTCTAAATGGACCATCCCTGACCTCCTATGTTAGTTTTGTTGCACCTGATATGTCAGGACATGTTAGAGATGTAATCCTTTTCTATCAGTGGAGTTTGATGACCACTACAAATTCTCAGCATTTCCAACCTGATAATAGGTCTAATCAGCCAAAGTGTTTGAAAAGCCAGTGGGGGGGACGAGGGCTGCACAGCAACTGAGCTCCAAGTAGAACAGGCAGAAAAGTGAATTTCTCCTTCAGTAGCTAAGTTTTAAAAATGTCCAGCTGACTTTGTTATTAGGAGAGTTTTACATCAGGAAGTTCACAAAATGTTTAATCAGTATCAAAGCTTAAGGTTGTCAAAGTATACAAAGACAAGTTATTATTATAACATAACTGCTCCATGCCCCAAAAATAGGTTTCTTTTTCTAAATTCTGTCTGCATTTTAGTCCATCTCATACTCAAGCAACAACTTTCTATTTCATGCACAAACCATAACAGCTCTTTAGCATCTCTCCTGGTTGCCACATTCACTTGAATCTATTCCCCTCCATTGTCGCATCGTCTTGTCAATCATCAAACATCATACAAAGTAAACGTTACTAATATGCCAGCTACTGTTCTCAGTTACATGTGAATAGGCATGAATGAAGCGAGTGTCAATGCATATCAGCAGGCAGTGAGGGAAAAGACCGGCCATGTAGGTCAGTGATTGTGATTTCAATGGGAGATTTCTAAGGGGCAGACATGCAGGAGCAAAGAGTGCCTGGTCTTTTATCTGAAAGGGTAAGTGGGCCACGGCAATCGCAGAAGGGGTGCGATCCAGCTGGCCAACCTAAATGTGTCGCATTAGGACAGTGGGAACAGTGGTTTTGGGTGGGTCATCAATCCAGAGTGTTTGAGGGTGGGTGGGTGCAGAAAACTCTGCCGCACACACAGGTTGAATGGTCAAATACTGCCACACAAACAGCTAAAATACAGAAGCTGCAGGTCAAACTGTCACCATGCTATCAGGGATACGTGGATATTACGTGAATATTAATTGGAATAAATATTAATATAGTCCTTTTTTGGGGTTGTTTTTGTCATTAGGCCTTCTCTGTTTTGTTTTGGTCCCTAGACACATAATTTAAAGCCAGCCAAATCAATATGATATACCCCCTCAATGGTGAACCATGAAGGCACAGAGCCCACAGGTGGATGCATTGGAGGACCTGCATGATGCTGATAGCGGCAACAAAAGCAGCGGAGAATGAGCCCATACAGTTGGGGAACTGCATCATCAGCAGCGCCACTTTACCCCTGACCGTCTGGCTGAACAAGCTGATTGGCCTCGCTTTTTTTACACAGCATTTCATTGTCACCTCCTTTAGTGTGGTGTGCAAAGTGCTTTAAGGATAAATTAAGGGGACTTCCCTTAAAATCAAGTGCAAAGAAGGTTAATAACAGCTGGGTATCTCATAAAAGCACATCACAACAGGTCAGGTCAAGATTTGTTTTAATGTGTTGGAGAAATTACCCTGTGGGATGTACAGGCTGTGAATTAGCTCATAGCTGACCTGAAGCAGATTTCCCCTTTACAAATAAAATGTAAAAAAAGAAAAGAAAAATCTAAATTTTTTTTGTGTGTTTCACCTGTGAAAGAGGTCTTAAATATTAGACTAGAACCACACTGATACCCAGAATCAGTTAGGAGATTTTTGGTAGTTACAAATAACATTTAACAAGCATGCATTAAAGCTGGTATAATGGGTTAATACCCCAAACTGCATGTATACCTGAAGTAATACCAGAAGGCCATGTCATCATTTACACTGATAACATGCGTGTGGATGATCCTCTTGAGGAAGAATAGGATCAAGTTGCTCACATAGCTTCAGACATATACTTTACTAATCTCCCCTCCTACTGGACAGACATGCACACAAACATCCAGAACTCTTTCCTTTGTTTAACAAGTGTCTGTCTTTACTTTCAGAATCATCTGTATGAGTTCCATCACAATCAGACCAGAGTTGTTCCACCGATACTTAATAACAAGAAACTAAAGAACTAACAGTAAAACTATTGCATAGTGAGTGAGTCATCTAAGTTAAGAGTCCTTCACAGTTCTTTCAGTTCAGTAGGCTCCTCCTGAACAGGAAGGCTGAGGGCTTCTAACCACACAGGAAGCCACATTAATTTATCTGACAGCATCCTGCTCCTGGCTGAGTAAAGCATTATTAGGATGGACAACGGCACTGCAGAAAGGTAACACTTATACATTCTGATGAACGGTAACAATGACTCAACTAAAACTGCTGGAGCACAGAGATTTTAAAGGTTGGATATGATTTATGGATTATGCAGTTTATTAATGGAACTGTAAGGATAAAGTGAGTAAGAATAATAGAGACAATAAGAGTCTATTAGTGTGTTTATTACGTTAGAATCATTTTGGTTCAACCTACAGTTCCAACACTATAGTGCACTTGACCCTTAACATAATTTGACAATGTTTAAATATTTGTATTAGCTTCAAGTTGACAAGTCACAAGATACTGAGAGGTGATAAATGACAGCACACTTCCAGCAATTGTCATATAAAAACCCAAAGAAGACACAAAAGCAAGAAATAAATACAGACATTGTTCAGAACATTCACATTTACAGTATTTTTCTTGGAATAGATGCACACAAAAATCTTTTTCCTTTTAACAGAACTCAATCTGTCCTCGGCAAGTCAAGTTTAACTAATGGGGATGACTGGAGGGGGCTTAAAGCCTTGGAGGAAAGCGCTTGTGGTCGACACACTTCAACTACTAACTCATGAGAAATTACTTCATCAGTGCCTGACTGCCCAAATCTACATAACAGATTAAAAAACAACAAGCCAACATTTTACCGCTCAGCAAGAAGTCCGGAGACTGAATTCTAAGAGGAGCGCTTTCACAAAGACTTTCAAAACCCCAGGACAATAAAATAATTTCCTCCTCAGATGACAACTGGCAAACAATCAAATGCAGCTGGTGCACATATACTATATGTTAACACTAACTACAAGAATTTATATTATTTTTCAGAATCATGATTATATTAGATTTATGTCATTTAAGGACACAACAAAGGAGCAGAGCATCCAGTCAGGTACAACATATACCTTGAAGTGAAATAATATACAGCAAACACATAGGCTGGAAAAACTTATATTGATTAAAGTGATTAATAACTCAGATCTACTGCATCTCCATCAGGAGGCTCATTCAATCATGTGACAAAGCTTTATAGAAGAGGTTTAGAATACTACAGACTCTTATTGGATCTGTAATCAGGACGTATTCAGCACAAAACTCAACATTACGCGACTCAAATTTAGCAACTCATGAATGTTCACTCATTATTTTGTTTAATCTAAAGGTAGGAGTTGTATCAGAAACTGAGCACTTTTGGTGAAAACAGATGGAATGCCGTAAACTGTCCACATTACACTGTTTGATCCTGCATTTGCAGTCTGAAAAACACACTCAAGATCTGTTCTTTGTAGGCATCGAAGAGAATTGCAGACAATTTCCAGGAATTCATAAGCGGCATGTTTGTTTAATGAAAACGAGAGGGCATGCATTATGGTACAAGTATAGATTGAGTAACTGCAGCATGCTTGAGGGTGAGAGTTTTAGAATTTATGTCCATTATTATGTCATGAGGTGTATTCAACAAGTGACTGTTTGTGTTTTTGACCACATAAGGACTGCAGATTAACAGACAATTAGCATTTGGCTAACATATGAGCTTTACATTGATGGATACAGTAGCTCTACTTCTGTATGTACAGTACAGTTCGTTGAACACACACCCAATTTGTATGCTCGAAATTGAAAATGATGACATTCTACGCTGAGCTCCACGGTGGGAGTTCTTCTGTTGGAGTGCCCCTCTCTGTGGCTGGTTGATACGTCCGGCGTCTGCTCTGTTCATCAGTCTATCTCTTGGGCCTGTCAATGTCATCGATGGCCGCCAGCAGTTTCTGACGAGCCTTCTTGTTTATATGTGAGCCCAGACAAACGTTCACCAAGTTGGCCAGCTGCTTCATGGAGTACTCCTGCACGAAAAAAACACAAAGAGTCAACCAGCAAAACAGACATGCTGTCTCTCACTACAAGGCTTTCAGCATTATGCAGATGTTCAAATATTGGAGGAAAACAAAACAGCTACTTAAATTAAACTTTCATTTAATCCACCAGCCTGTCTCACCCTGTGATTCTTGATAAACTGCTCCATGTCATTCTCCGTCAGGTAATAGGCCTTGATGTAGGTCTCAACAAATTCTTTATCCGGGATGGGACGCAGGTCGGTCAGCTTTTCCAGCTTCATGAGGAACTGTTGGAAGTCCAGCTGCATCAGGGCCCGGCCCTCGTTGCTGCACTTCTTCACATTAGCATAGCTGCAGTAGATTGAGGACAAAGCAGCAGGGAGGAGATTAGCATAGTGCAAAGTATTCAGGTACAGGTTGGCAATGACAGAAAGAAAGAAAGTGCAACTGTTTTAAAGGTCATCACAAGTGTTGCTCACAGGTTGCTGTTTGTTTAAATATTAGATAACATTTAGAGTACAGGATGTTAGTAGTGTACTCTGTTTACTGATGTGATGTGAAGTTACGATTTTAACCTACTTTTCTACTGATCAAGTCGTGAATCTAGGTATAAATTACAGGCAAACATGTCTTTGTATATTAAGGAGAGATTCATGTTGCAATGGTTTTACATTTTTTCATATTAGTTCCCAACTATATTTCACTGTGAAGTTGTTATGCATCAAAAGTTGTCTGAAAGATGTGTTTCGGCTTGTCATATGCCGATTTTCATCATTGTTTGAGTCAAAATGGAAATACTGTCAAAACCCCAGCAGCAAAGTAATCAAAGAAGTGTGTGATGATTTAGGTTACCAGATAATGGGAGACACTCGGAATACATTAATTTTTTTTTTTTAAACAAATGTAAAAAGAGGAGAGATGTACTAAATATTTCAGTAAATGTACAAATTGTCACCAGACCAGTTCGCAAATGCGAACAAGCCCGGAACCTCTCAGTTCATTTTCGATTTGCAAGGTGTGTAATCAGCAGGTGCAGACCAAAATGTCTCTGGATGCAAACCAATCAGAGCAGCAAAACGTGTGACGTAGCGCTTAGCGAACCCTGTAGGGAAGCACGGCAAACACATCTTTGTGTTGGCAGATGCATCTGCCAGAGCAAAAACAACACAAGCTTGCATAAGTAATAACTACAATAATGAAATCTGCATGTAACACATTTACTTTAGGTCTGAACTGTAGCAGAGCAGAATATATTATTTTTTTTGTGTTTTATTCTGTCTTTCTTCTTCTTTTTGTTCCTGCATGCATTGGATTGAAAGCGTATTATGTGTATGATTCTGACAGAATCCACTCAAAGTTAAATACAAATTTAAATAGAAAGACATACGTGATGTGTGTGTCTGCATGTGTTCTATATTAAATATGAAGTCACGTCAGTCCACACAGCTGTCTGAGTCATGTCAGTAAACATATGTGTGGGCCAAAGTACACATGTATTCCAGCGTGTGTGTGTGTGTGTTTCTGTTTATGTGTTTGGCAGCGGGGACTGTTGTCCACTGGCAGGTCAGTGTGTGTGCGTGTGACATCTACAGTACATTAGCACACCACGCAGACAGGTCTGCTCTCTGTCTCACACTTCTGTTTCCATTTTCTGCCTCACCCCCTCTCTCTCTTTCATCACCTCTCTCGGTCATCCTCTCTTTTGCTTGTCAGGCCTGCCAGAGTTTGGTGCTGAGTGTTTGTGCTTTGGCTCAGAATTCTAACAGAGCCATTTCTGCGGGTCTCTAGGGGAGATGAACGCTGGACAGAGAAATTGAATAACAGGCTGAGGGAGTCCGAATACAAACAAACAAATATGACCACTCTGCCTTGGTGTACCAGAGGGGTGGGAAGATATGTGTGTGTTTATGTGTGTGTGTGGAGGAAATGTACTAGGAGAACTAAAAAGATGGCAAAAGTCTGCCACAGCAACTTAAATTTGGCATCGCAGTCACAATGGGCCATTTGTTCATTGTAAAGGGTTAAAAACTTTATCTTACGCAATGGGAAGAAAAGTGCTCAGCAAGTGTTGGGAGGTAAATATGTTCCATTTTCTCAGTGGGTGAGGGAAAACCTTCCACCTATGCTTAATGTCCAATGTTCTCTCTCCTTCTTGAAACACTTTGCAAACACTAAACTACTTAACAAGCATTTGTTTTTAATCTAAACCATTTTCTGCGTCTGCCATTACAACCCCACCAACACTTTCACTGTAACCTGCCCAAATTAGCAGCCCAGGATGACTTTGGCTTCAACATTAGCCAATCTCTTGTTCCCAATAAAATGTGTGTAACCTCATGATAATTGTCAGCTGTTAGCGCTTTGTCACCATCCAGCCGGCCTGACTCAGTGTTGCTGTGAATCCAGTCTGTCTGAACAGAGGGGGTTTATATCACACCTTCAATCTAGAAACCTATTTCGCACATTCACCCGACGCACACATGCTGAGCAAAGAGAGCATGCAGGTGCTGAGAAAAACACACACACTCTGATGTTCTGTCACCTATCACAACCCGTATCTCTCACTTACACTGAGAAAGCGGTGAAATGCATTACAAGGGATGTGTCAAGAGCGTTTTGCGGTTTGCGTGAGTGGCCTGTGTCATGCAATTCCCTGATGGCTCTTTGGTGAAGCTGAAGGGAGGTGACAGAGGAGAGGAGGCGATGGAGTGATTTTCTTGGGGGATTACTTCAGAGGAACTTGGCAACAGAGTCTCCAGATTTCTAATGTTCTGTAGCTAATTTCCCGTTCTTCATGGTGCTTGACGACATACTTTGGAGAAAAAAAAAATATATTTTTTAATTTATGATATGCAGATGTTCAAACTGAGGGCTAAACAGAGAGAAACGTTCTTTTAAGAAAGGCGTAAAAGGGAGAAAAAAAATTCCACTTGTCCTCGATCAGTATCTCTGTAGGTTTGTCTGTGACGCAATGGATGAGAGTGGGGGGGCCTCAAATCACTGGGATGCAATAACTCACGGATGGTGTTTGGTGCATGTACATGACACAAGCTTAGGGACGCCATTTACCACTACAACCTGAGAGTAAAGTGACCTTTACAAGAAAAAGGCTGCCATAACAAGAAAAGACAACAGACTTACATTTCCAAACCCCCATGGTTTTAATAAATAAAACAGACTATCCTACAGGTCTGCACAGGAGTTTGCTAGGTTACATCTCCGTTTTAAATAATTTATAAAACTAAAAGGTAGACTGAGCCATATTGTGTTTGGTTCACATTTTCTTCCTCCTTGCAGCGCAGTATCATCCAGTATCAACTTGAATAGCATTGAATTGCTTCTTGAATAGCAGCCTGCAATATCCTAAATACATATTTAATACACACAACCTTACTGCTGACTGAGGCTTTTTCTGTACTGACAAACCATCAATCATTGTTATATTCAACTGTTTTAAGATGCTGACTTTTTGCATTTTATCAGGTAAGAACTGCTTTCTAGCACAGAAGACCACAATTCAAATATTCGGAGCAAAGATGTTCACAGTACATTTGACCTTTGGAGCTTTTGGTCCTTAAATATGTTCAGGTCGATGACAACAGTCCTCCTCAAACTCGGATATGCACATGTTTTTGTAGATGTAAAGAGATGAATGTTGAAGCCTGGCGTGACAAAATCAGCCAAAAGAAAACTGCAGTCTGGATTAGTGCTTTTACTTTTCAAGGGCTTTTAGCGGGAATAAATAGAAATCCACAACGTGTACAGAGAGGTCCACCATGCTCAGATAACGTTACAGGAAATGCAATCAGATATGTCTCAACTTCCTCTGCCTCTAAATCATATTAAAGCCTCTAAACTGGTAGTTTGACAGATAATGACGACTCTATCCAACAACGGAGCTGCTTGTGAATCTATTTGACTTTTGCTTACAAACTGTGTTTTGCTCTTCATTAGGCAGTGAGTTAAAACATACAGATTGCAAGTTGGCAACAAATAATGAAAGTTCCATTAGAAAAACATCTAATGGAACTTTAGATGGTTTTTTATTTATTTTGTTGTCTAAATACACAACTTCATACATTTGTACAGTTTAGGGACTTTTTTGAGTCACTATCTGATACAGAAGGAAAATGGGAAGATTTTATGCACGAGTTTTTCTACAGAAGTTTGAACATTAATTCAGAGTAAGTGACAGAAAAAAGCTTGGCGCCGGGCTGCACTCATCCCCTTGACATTGAAGAGGTGTTTTATGACTCTCTTACCCCTCTACAAGAGTCCTATTGGCCAGGCGGATGCAGTGCTCCCACAGGACGTTGGACACAGGCAGCGGGATGCGAACATGTCGGGAAACATCACCAAGCTTCTTGTTAAATTGCTCAAACTCCTGGGAAGGTGGAGGAGAAAAGCACAGGTGAACACAAGATTTAACTAGAGCATAATAAAAAGTAGCAGAAATAAATGATGCTAAATAGGTGAATTTCTTTAATTGGAAAACGTATTATCAGTGTGAAGTTTATGTTATGTCATAAGACACAATAAAATGATAATTACAAAAACATATCCATAACATTTAGGGGAAAACTTGTGAAAGTTACATTACAACAGTAAAAATACCTAAGTGTTACAGAAGAACAGTGAACACCTGCAAACACAAACGTCTAAACAGGAAACACTCTGGGACCAATAAAACATAAACAAAATAAAAGTCTTCATGAGAAACAACATAAATATATTCTCTCTGACTCGCTCTCAGCTACTCTGTGTTCCTGGATGACGCCCAAAACCCGCTCCCCTAATCGGAACTTGGAGAAGCTGAACAGAGATATAAAACTACGTCATGCTGTGAATTGCAAAACCTAATTATTTACAGTCTGCGAAGAACTAACTGCATCAGGGGTTTGTGTCAATCTCTTCTTATTTATCTTCTTGGTCATTTAACATCCAGAACATGCTGTGGTATTGGTACAAGTAATCGTGGTGTAAGTAAATCAGATCAATCAAAGCTAAATTATTTTTTCCCTCGGAGTAAGCAGCCTGCATTATGTCTGGGTTATTGTACCGCAACTCTACTTTAACTAAGCTAGTTTAATGGCTTTGCAGTCTGGACTGATGGACTTAATGTCCTGATGTACTAAACAGACGGAGCAGGAAGCATGAACCCACCAAGCCACAAATCATGCGTTAAAACAAATCATTTATGTGCTGCTGAATTGTACTGAACATCCCAACTGGACCCATTCCAGTCGGCCCTTTGTGTGCCTTTGGGCTCTTTTAATTGATAGATTTCAATACATAATTGAGATGACCTTTGACACATGTCACATCTTCTCTGCAGGAATCTCACAATTTCTTGCTAAAAGGGTTTTGTTAGAACTGGCCTGAACTGAATCCAGTGGGACTATCCCAGAGGAAGAGGCTGCAGGAACCAAGGGGTTTCGACTATGCTTACTTACAGTGTACCCACTGCACTCACACATGATCAATTATGCATGAAATTATACGATTATGATATTATTGTATTATGTTTATAGGGAACAAATTGCAGAACATAAGAACTGTACTTAAATATGATGAATGTGTCTCAGGAGACCAATGTGGTTTTTCTAACATGTGTTTGCAAATACATAGCTGAAGGCTTAAATTCAAAAAATCAACCTGTATTTTTAGGCACACACAGCTGCCATTAATTTTGCACCCAAGAACGAAATGTTATTCATTCACAAACAGTCGCACAGTAGTTTCTGTCATTGAAGACATTCTGAGGCTGCTGCATTTCCTTGCCACTTTATATGCAAATCAATGCCATTGTTGAATGCTAGTGATCAACCTGAATTCATGAATAAAATATTCTCCTGAGTGCAGTACAACAAAATGTAGCGCACTCTTTTCAATCAATGCACATAACACAATCCATATGCATTATGAGTGTCTGACAAGTTGGCAGGGAAGGCCATTAGCACCTGATGGGGAAAAGTACATGCTAGTTGTAGTATGCATCGTGTCAGTCCATCAGCTGGACCATTTGAACACAGATCTGCATTTCAAGCAGGTCAGTGAGACAGAGATATTTCCCTTAGGCAATATAGCTCATAAGCTACATTAGCTAGAGTTAACTGCAGAGCTGCCAAAGCCAGACACAGATCTAAAAGCCATTCAGGAATTCATTTTTAATTAATTTAATTTTTTCAGGGTTGAATGTATGTATGTATGTATGTATGTATGTATGTATGTATGTATGTATGTATGTATGTATCTATTTTAACAACACCTGAGATTTCAAGTGGGATTTAATCAACAGCTCTCCAAGACATGCTGATGCATATATGAGGATTTGTCTTGCTTTGGCGCTGGTCTGTTCATGATTTCACACCGCAGCGAGCCCCTCAGACCTTTCTGTCTCTTCGTGTTCGTCTTCGTCTTCCACTGCATGCAAAATGTATAATGAGATAAGTGGTCGTCATGCATAAAGACCACATTTAGTGGAAAACTTCCAATTCAGGGGTGCTCTGCATTCAAATCTCATCAGCTCACCCATTCGCTAAATTATTCAAGCCATCCCAAATAATTGATATTAAAGTTCCCTCTAATGAATTTAAACTCGAGAGGGACAACAGGAGGAACTTAAGAGTTCTTGACTTTGAGTGGAATAAAGTGCAATACTTTATGTAAATGACACAGATGATAAAAGGATAACCCAGGTTGTATTTCATGAATACAAAAAAAAAAGAAGTGATTCCCCACCAGATAAAAGCAAATGTATTACAGCTGCCTTTTGTGTGTGTTCTACTTTTTATTGTGGGTATTGCGTGACACTTAGAGGGCTGCACTGGTCAATTTGTATTTGTTTGTGGAAAAAGAAAAAAACATTGGGACAATTCTGAACTTTCCCAAATATAAAACACCAGAAGAGGAAAAATGATTTTAATAGGGACACCAGATGTCTTAGTATCATCATTTATACTCAACTGACAAAGAGTCTCAGTGGCATAAATGATGCAACGGTCTTAATGGGGAGATGTTTGCATAATATCTCTATGAAATGTGAGAAAAAGCTGTTGCAGTGAAGTCTCCATCCTTGCCTTTGAACAGAGGCTTAATGCAGCACAAATTAGGATTAGAAATGCAGCACTGTGACTAACTCACATTTGACTTGAAAACTGTAAAGATGCAGTAATCAATATCTTTATATTAACAATGGATAAAAGGGGTCACTTGTTGTAACAAATCCACGGATAATTACGAACCGACTCTGCAGTTCCTCCTCATATTAGGTTGTAGAGTCTTTCAGCTCATTGTTTTGGTTTTCCCGCCAGCAACTTTACTGTTTCGGCTCACTCTTACAGCTCTCATCAACCTCGTTTTCACTGTTTCCTGACTGTACACGATGTGCAGGCAGACAAAGTTAGTGACTAGTAAGTAAAGATTACTTTATGTAAGACGAAGACCAAAAAAGGAGCTGAAAGAAGTGGGAATATTGGACTTACATTAGTTGGATGATCAGAAACGCAACTCTAAATGAATACTAATTTCGTTCCATGTCTGCTGGATGTGTAAATTAGCCACTGTTTGCTAACGTGTAAGCATGAATATTTAAAAACATGTTCATATTTCAGTGCTGGGTTTACACTTTATTGAACTGCTGTTGGATACTGTTGGATAGCCTGACTCATAAACTATTAAGCTACATTACACCACATCACATACGTATTTTGTATGCAACCTTACCTTTAACAGGACGTCCACATAAACATTGTGCTGTGACATTATCTCCCTAATGTCCCATTTAACTCCGGCCATCAAGAGCAACATTTGTTCGTAGTCGATGGCCTTTGCTGCAACAATCCAGTATATTGGTTTCCGAAGCTCACTGGCTGTAGACACCGTCTGGGAGAAGGAAGGAATACGTCTTATCTTATATTCAAAATGTTTTTAAATGTTGTGTAAGCAGTAAACATGAAGCCAATGTATTTTCTGAGATGCACATGTGGAGGTAACAGAAAGAATATTTCCAAGAGTTAAATTATAGGACATGACATTCATTTGATGTTTGATGAAAATATCTGAACATTTCAAACGTCAAGGGGAAAAAATACAAAAGACTTGGAAAGAGCTGCCTGCGTGGTTATGAATGACAGACAATTTTCTCCTTTGTTGATCGAGAACAGGAACTGAATGCTGGGCCGCCGATACATAGTCATTTGTCTCTATGGAGAAATAGGCTTTTAAAGAGAACCAAAAGGCCGAATGATGGTTACAAATAAAGGCGTGAATGCAACTGGAATCTTTTTTTCAGAGAGATACTGGGTATAGGTTACAGAAGTTGAAAGATGAGTGCATGACAGTTTCATAAGATTAAGATTCAAATGGATGAAACCTGTTGAAACCTTTACGCCTCCAAACCTCAGAAACAGACACATGACAAGCTTGCGAAGCAATCAACTCGTACATTGGTCAACATACTCATTTGGACAGTAATGGGTTTTTTCATATTACCAAAGGGCTGACACATTAGTTATAAAAGTTATAAAACAATCATTAATAGTGAATTTTGAAAAAATTTAGATTATATTACAGATAAAATAAATAAAATGAATGATAATGAAAGGTTTGGTACAAGCCTACTCGAGCGGACAGTGACAACATGATTAGCTGTTACTGTATTTATACAGACTTCAGGGAGAAGGTGCAAGTATACCTGGGAATAAAACTGCTGCAGGAAGGGCTTCTTGGCTGCAGGCATCATTGTGTCCAGGTGGGACTGGAGGGATTCAAACTGTTCGGCCAGAAACACGCTGAGAAAAAAACCCAGAAACATCCGTTCAATTCAGTGCAGTGGTGGCATAATATGGTCTGAAAATTGTTCTGCTGTGGCACATAACAAAGACAACATTTCTTTGTCTTGTTTTTGTATAATTAAAATGTGCTTTGATAATCTGAATGGGAGCAACTGACAACTTGAGATAGTAGTTGGCCTTTTACAAAAAACATCACCTTAAATCTCTGTCACAGGAAGACAGAATGCTTGACTCATAAAGTTTCTGCAGCAAGAGACTTCACAGAAAAGAGTGAAGGAAACTTAAGGTAAAGTCGTTGACCCCTCACATTCTTCAGATTTAGATGTTACCTCTGAGAATTTGATAAATAGGTAAGAAATACTCATCTGCACAACCTGGAGACAGTTCTGCACATGCTACTTATGCTTAAGTTTACTGATTCTAACGTGCATGCTTTGAGCATTTTCTGTGAGCTACAAATGTTATACTTGGTCCTAAAAGTGCGACTACACCATTCTCTGCTGTTGCAATATAATTCCTCCCCCGTGATCATTACAGTTTAATGTAACATACTGTAGTGTTGTCACAACATAAATTATACTTGGGTCCCTCAACTCTGCGGCTGTGTTGCACTTTGTGAAAATGACTTCTTATTTCTAAATCTTCAAGTCTCTCACTTCACAAACAAACTATCATTCAAGTCCAACTAATCAGGCATCAGTTTTTACAATGAATGGACTTCAATTATTCTTGAGACCAAGTGAAGTAGCAGAAAAAGAAATACAGGACAAAAAAAAATCAATGCGGACAGAACTAACACCCCTATTCCTCTGTGAATCCAGCTCTGACTAAATAAAGACCTTTTGACTCGGGCTGATCGATGGCTCTGAAGTGTTACTTTACACTAAATAAAAACTGAAGGACCAGGTTTGAGAGGAAGTTCAGGGTTGAATGTGGAGTTTAATGAGCATGACTGCTGCAGTGCAGCACAGTTCTTTATAGTTCCAGATCAACAACAACACAAGTGCAGTTTAAAGGAAGAAAACAACTCAATGAGACTTGTGCTCAATGACTGGTCTCCATATCCTGTATTGCCCCTTGAACCCAATTTTGGTTTGAACTCACTCAGCTACCACGTGAACAACAATGTCATCCTCAGAGTCATGCACCGAAAACTGCCTTGTTCCTCTGGGCATCTATCCTAATCAGCTGATAAAGAATCTGACAGGATATCTGTACAAAGAAGGAATGGATATTAAAACTATTAGACCACAAAATTAAGTGTGTATAAAAGAATAGTAAATGCACATCCCATTCAGATTTTGCAGTATGACAACTACAATTCAAAATGGATGTTATGGTGAGGGCTTATTAGTGTCAGAGTGTCAAACAACTAAATTTGGATGCAAGGGTACTTACAAGCTAAGTCAGTACAATCTTCTCCTTTTAAACAGGGAATATTGGTAAAAAACGCTGTGTATGCAATTTCCAGTTACGGAATGGCTGATTTATCCAATACTCTGTATTCAGTTCGAGAGCTGGCTAAGCGGGTTTTCCATAAACAAATCATCTGATAGGATGCTGCACAGCAGTGAATACTAGTAACCCCAATAGAAATCTTTATATTAAAAGCATAGACTGTTTATAAAGATGGACGACGCGTCTTGCTCCCATTGTAAAAAATGAAGCCAAAATACCGCAGATACAGAAGCTGCCATCTTGCACTATTGATGTCACTTGGAGCCCAGTGGACATTTTTTCTTAACACGGAGCAGAGAAAATCACATTAAAGTTAACTGGAACAGCAACATGGTGCATTGTAGGGGGAAAAAACCCTGCAGTTCACACTTATCTGATTGCGTTTGTTTAAATACGACACCTGAACAATAGCTAGAAGGACGAACAACAGCAAGAGGGGCACTTCACAGAGCACTTGTTTGATTTGTGATATTGCCCCCCAAGATGATGTTAAAATGGTCTGAGATGCTTTTTCTACCTTTTCAGACAGAAAAACTTTTCATGCAGTTCTGCCCAGAATAAGTCAGTCCCCTTCCTCCCTAGAGACTCTTTTCCTTTAAACTTTACCCAAGACATATCTTCACCTCTGTACCCTTTTACTTTCATTATTCTTCTGAGCTTGTTGCCTGCCCCCATTACATGAAAAACTTTGTGTGAGAGAGTGTAAGCCTATTCAGCATTTTTGCAGCGGAGCCATCTGGGCCCTCGGTTATAGACTTCCATTATGAAGCACTTGTACACTTCAGGGTCCAAGAGTTGTCAGCACTGATGATAGTTTGACCTAATTATGTATGAGATGCGTTTGCATAGTGTGTGTGTGGATGTAAGACAAAGATAGAGAGGGAGAATAGCCACACACGCAGAAAATCAGTAAGTGAGCTACTGATAGCCAAAGTTTAAAACGAACAGAGGGTGAAAGCTAGGAATTTTATTGTAGGGGTAAATGTTTTCAATTCTTCTCAATTTAACAATCTTTATTGATAGAAATTTTGAGAACAGCGATGCCACACACACACATGCACTGCAGGTAGTGCAAATCCTTCATGGCTGGACTGCATAACGCTGCCTAATGAAATTATGAGCACCTTGAGACGAGGCAGTGAGCGAGAACCAGCCTCCTTAACTTGATCAGAGAAAATGCTTGGATGAACATAAAATAAGTTACATCACACCGCCAGGACACAGAAGCGCTGCTGTCATACCAGAGGAATAAAAACCAAAACAGCTGTGTGTTGTTGTAAGGTATAATTACATTACTTACTTCGTAATTACTCCAATTATTGCGTGGTTTATGTTTTACGTTGTGCAAAGTAATTATTTGTTGTTTTACTGCAGAGAGTACTTACAGAGACTCAGTGGCCACCACCCTCTGTGCTAGCCCATAAAGAGTCCCACTATTAGTGAGGACCACCAGTTGGCTGAGATGGGGGCTGGGCACCTTCTCCTTCCGGTCCTCCGCTGGCCCGTGGACTCCTGCGGACTCCCCCACTACCTCCTGGAAGACACAGAGGTGTGCGGGAAAGTTAGCAAGCAGAGTCAAAAATGTACAATCATTAACATCTAGATTTTTTCGGTTCACAGAGACCTAAAACTAAGGGACAGCTTGCGAATGAGGTGCGAAATGGTTCGCCTTTGATACCTAATTATTGTTTGCAAGTCTAGTTATCATCCTTATTAGAAGCAGCACAGACATGTGCAATAACCTGGGAGCAGAAAGCATTGGATAAAATACTGAGAAATAATTTAAACTATTTGTAACTTTCAGTGTTAATTATGAAACTATGTCCTCCTGTCACTTTAACAGTTAGCCTGACATAACAAATGTCTCACATGCAAAATGAAGACAAAATGTAGATGTATGCTGGTGGGTGAGCATAATCTTAAATTCAGTCAGCCTTGTGGAACTCACTTACATCCAAAGCACACTCTCACAAAAATCTGCTGACCAAACACTCCTTAACAGCAAGCATTTATCTTCCTTTTGATATATTCCACTACACCTCTCCATCCAGCAACCCTTTATCCCTTCATTTGAAAAACAATTGAAATAGAAAAACAAAGATTTCAACCTAAATCCCCTCCCATCAATCACGATAATCTATATCTGCATACAAAGCCATTGGGATTCCATACAGGATGACAAAAATCATAATCTATATAAGGCATGTCTTGGTGGTTAGATGTATCACACTGGCATGTAGGGCTTTGCACTCTGCTGCTGCAAAGCCCCCTGAAACAGCTTCTGGCCGATCAATAGCAATCACACAGGTAATGAAGGTATGGGAGCTATTAATGCTGTACCATATCATCCACTTACATGCTGCACTCCTGTGCAATGTGGATCTAATATTGTGTATGAGCACCATTATTCCACATTATTCCATTATTTTGTTACTGAGACTGCACCAAGTACTAGAATAAGGAAGTGTGTAAATCAAAGCATTATGTGCAAATAAATGGTTACATCACTTCGAATTCATCTGAAAAACTGACTGGAAAAATTTATAAAACATCAAACTTTTTATGAACATCAAAATAACAGGCCTACATGTCACTAGTTTATTGTCAGTGAAAAGTAGAAAGATAGTAAGCAAAATATCTGCGCTAAAGAAGAAGCAGTGTTGTAAAACAGGCAGCAAAGATGACATCTCATGTTCCTTTAACAGCAATCTTTTCACTAAAACAAGACATACCGCCCAGCATACAGAGCAAATGATGCACAGTATGCAGCTCTGTTGACAATTTATGGTTCGGACCTGCTAGACTGATACTGCCTCCTCCTATGTGAAAACGGCGACCTTTCCAGAACGTTACCAGAAGGTTATCTCTCTGCATTCAATCAAACTGTCACTGTTTTCAGAAACCATTATCAGTCTGAAATAATGTTTTATCACATTCAGAAGATTAACGCTTGAATTGTATAACTTTTACAGGTGAGTGAATTTAATAGCTTTCTTATGGAGGGTGCAACATAACTCTCCCAAGAACAACCCTCTGTTTATATAACTAATATAAACATGTTTACTATTTAAAAGTCAGAAAAAATAATAAAATAAGACACTGAATTAAATGAAACCCTCCTCAGAACAGATGGTAAAATCTTAATTTATATATTAATACCATTACATTACTGTTGAGGATATTTATTTAGTTTTAAAACCAGAATTCCAAATTTTTAAATATGATGATTTGTACGTGGATTCCTTCCAGCAAACGTCCCTCTTCTGACACAAGTGCAACAAGAATTGAAAGACTGGGACAAAAAGTATATACCAATCTTTTGTCCACGGCAGGCTTTCCCTCCGCTGGCAAGAGGCTGCAGCCTTCTCAGCAGAACCTCTTGTCTGCACCAAAGCATCCAACTTTCTACAACTGAACCTGCTAAAAGTGCAATCATTCCAAACTCAGGGAGAACAACTGCAAATCAAAGATGCACTTTGTCGTTTTTTAAAAACGTATTTATTTAATCACTTAAAAGTGCAGCTGTGATATTTCAGTTTTTCTTTTTTAATAAATTTGAAAAAATTTCTGCATTTGTTTTTTTTTCTGTCAAGATGGTGTGCTTAATGAGAAATAAAATGAACTTTTTTGATTTTAGCAAATGGCTGTAATAAAACAAAGAGTGAAATTTTTAAAGGGGTCTGAATACTTTCCGTACCCACTGTAAATGTAGTGCTTTTTAGGATTTAAATATGCACTTATGTTTTTAGTATGCATTATGCATGTTCACGACTTTGTACTGAAAAATGAACTGTGGCATTTTGATCCATCTCACTGATAATGGTGATAATATTCTGAGGCCTGAAACACTTATCAGGATTATTATTATTGAGGCTGTTTTGTTGCCAAAATAAATTAAATTAAAATTGATTTATGGCAAATTAACAATATTCATCACAACAACTTTAATGTAATTTCCTCTGCTCATACTTAATACATTTGATATCTTTTAACAAACAAATGTGGTGTGTAAACACATTTGAAGCTAAAACAACGCCAGCTAGATCACTAGTTACTCTGAAGGGTAAAAGCCACTAGAGAAAAGGACAGTCCTTAAAATTTCAAACACTTCACAGCGCATAAATAAATAATAACATGCAGTGGTTATGGACTTAATCCAGAAAAGCCATTAGTACCCACTTTCATTTACCACAACATGTGATTTAAGATTTGGAACATGATAAAAAACTGTTGCGCAGCAGCGGCTGGTGGCCATTTGTGTTGGTGACGTGCCAGACCAACACACAAACACACAGTGTATTGTAAAAAATGTCCTTGTTTTTTTTTTGCAGTCCTAAAATAGTTTGGTAACAGAAGAGTGATGTTACACTGTGGTCACAACATGACCCTGCAAATGTAGCTCTTTTCTCTTTGTGGTGGTTTACAACCTTTTGAACTCAAAATGTGTGTCTTTGACTGGTGCCTCCTTTTCACATCTGCTTCTGCTGCGGACGCTGTGCTCGCAGGGGGTACAAAAGGTGCACCCAGGGAATTTTCAGAGAAGCACCTCTTCATTTCCAAGCCAGGCACCAAATGCACCCTGTGGAAGAGTTTTACTACTTGATTTCTATGTACATGTGTTAAGTATTTTGGATTTGAACACAGGCTACAAGTTAGGTAAAACCCACCTAAAGGTTTAAAATAGTTATTTTCTGACCCTAGACGCCCCTCTGAGTGGCCACCACTGCTGCTGAGCACTCATTTGCATTTCCTGTCTTTAATTCTGCTGTTTCGTACTGACTTCGATCACTGGGACGTATTATGAATGTCATGCTGATAGTATATTCTCATTTTAATCAATTAAAACAATTCTGCTTTGGTCGCATTAGTCTCACATTACAGAGATGTCTGGTTTGGTCTATTTTTAATAGGTCCACATGAGGCTTGACCTTTTATTGACTGTGCCCCTGCAGCATAAACACTTTATGCAAAAAATGAAAAGAAGGCTTCTGAAAGACTGTCTGGAGAAAAGTCGTGTGTCTTTTCCAAATGCATATAAGTCTGCAAGGATTCTTCAGGTAGAAGCAATGGCTAGACTGAAGACTGACAAGAGTGTGTACAAAAAACAAACACCCATGACATTTAGGATTGTATTTATCTACTTTTCTAATTCTGAGACGAGAAAGTGAGTGTAAAATTTTTTTTAAGACAGCTTTGGCAGCTTGGAGCAACCTCAACAGAGGTTGTTTTTTTTCAACAGTTTGGGGTGACATGCTCACTGAATGTGATACAGCATCCCCCGATGCTTCATGTTTATTAGTTTATTAGATATTTGATCTACTATCATTATAAGATAAAAATGGCAAACATGATTTAATAGAATTGCATTAGCATAGTTCTCCGTTGTTGTTGCCCTTTAGTGTACCTGAATAATGAAGTGATTTTTGGACATTAACATGCAAATCATGTCTGATGCTTAGGAAGACAGAAGGAAAATCATGCATGGAAATATAATGGATATAAATCCTCACATACAATTTGAATGAGTGTGCCTGTTTTAATGTGAAAATAAATGTAAAAGAGGCTGAGATGAAGAAACTGATTTCTTCCTAGAAATACATTCCTAGAAATGAGAGACTGAACTTTGCTCAATTGTCTTCTTAATCCTGTGGCAAATACAACACAGTAATCTTTGCGGTTGTTGGCAGATATACACCAAAATGCAGCTGCTGAAAACCTCAGATTTATCAGACAACAGGTAAAAATGTAACTTCATGATTCAAAATTCTAAAAATACCTTCACGTATAAATAAACGTATAAAACATCAGCTCTTCAGCCATTATTATGGACAGTGTGCGCTTAACTGTAGTGTAACTTGTTTGTCATTCGATATCCTCAAAGATACGACTGCACAAACAATCATGTCACTTTTTATGATGACGCTCGATCAAAATGACAAATGACTTGAGGGAGATAAAAGTAAACCCACTCCATGCGCCTGCTGCTTGGCCACGTACATGCAAAAGAATGCCATATTGTACAAATTAAGCATCAGCGATAGATTTTTCAAAGTCATACGATGGCCTGAAAAAGAGGGAGTGAAGCAGACCTTTCCATATACCGTGACTTATGGTGAAGAGGTCAGACTTGATTTACATCCTGCAGCTGCTGAAGATATTTAGGAGTTTAAACTTAGCCATTTCTCTGCTGTCC
Organism: Nannoperca obscura; assembly: GCA_036024295.1. Classification (NCBI taxonomy): domain Eukaryota; kingdom Metazoa; phylum Chordata; class Actinopteri; order Centrarchiformes; family Percichthyidae; genus Nannoperca; species Nannoperca obscura. The sequence continues at coordinate 17,741 of JAVQJL010073445.1, read as the reverse complement.
AGGGAAAATGCTTTTCTATTGTGGAATGTGGCACATTTGTAATATATACTGATTGTTATTGGTCCATGGTGATTTTCAATATCTGCTACAAGATGATAACCGTCAGAATGACTACTGAACAAGTTCTGGCATGTTGATGGCATATCTCCATGTGTGTATGTACAGTATCTATCTGTGGCCGTAGGGTATACAAGTATTGTAGTAAATCACAGAAAATAGAAACCTAATTGATTAGTAGATAGAGGGAAAAATAATAGGCAACCATTTCAATGATGGATTAGTCTTAGGCAAAAAAAATAATAATTTTAATATCTGTTTTAGATCATATATTTCACAAAACTAAACGATTAATAAAAAAAAAAGAAAAGGCCGATTCATTCACAGTCCAAGAAAATATATACAGCTAACTGTCTTAAATGCTCATATCATCTTCCCTACACCATCTGCAATCTACAGTAAATGCATATTAGGTTAAGATGGACAAGTTTGGCATTTCATTAGCATGTGACATCCCTTACAGAGTCGATTCATTAATAGTTTCCTGTTAACAATGAGAAAAAGAAATGAGGAAAAGAAAACATTTTGACAAATGCAAAATTAACATGAATCCGGTATTAGGGGTTTCGAGACGCTGCATTGAGTTTATTATTATTATTATAACCATATGAATGATTTCCTCTGTGAAAATATGCATCCAAGCATGGTAAAACAGTTCCACAATGAAATCCTCTCAAATTGCATTTCTTACATTTCCCAGAGCAAGTCAGAGCACACATTCTTTACTCCGCAGATATTCACAAATCAAACAACCTTTCAGAGGGAATTTTTACAAACAGCCAAAGGTGATTTCCTTCCTGTTCGACCGACATCAATTTGGCAGGTTATGTGAAGGAAAATAGGCTTGATTTCATTTCTCTCTGTAAAGACATTCACAGAGTGTACGTCAGTGTACTGATGTACGTCATCATCAACTTCTGACTGAGTTTAACACAGACAGAGAACCTGGGGCACTGAGAGAAATCAAGATAAGATAAGAAACCACCATGCATACACAGTGTAGGGAGTCATGGCAAACAACAAGGGAAAGTAAGAATATTCTCATAGTAGGTCAAGCTGGACCATTTGTCACCATAATTACTGTAAGCATGAAACCAGCAATGCCAATGGACGGGCTTTTACTTTGGAATATGATCAGTTTAGATACAATGTTACAGCTTATGAGGCTTTCTTCAATATGTGGTATTAGTAGCACGAGTTAAAGCTATTTAGTTACAAAAATTAAAAAGTTTAAAATAAAATGAACTGTAAACTAAACTGAAGTTATACAAAATAGACATCTTATTCTGTAATGAAAGTATGACTAATGGCACTTACAGTCTCTTTGTATGACGATTTGGGAACATTTTGAAAGGCTGGTTTAGAGTAAGCAACAGCTACACTAACAAGTGAGGCCAAAAGTAAATTCCAGGCCCTGCAGGTAATAAACAAGGTTGGCATCCTCCAATAAGGATGCACTGCAGGGTACAATTTGCAGCAACAGTGGAACAGAGGAAGAGAAAGCAGTCCACAGATAAAGGATCCTGAATCAAGTTACTGATACACAAAAACAAGTCAGGAGGCCTGCTGAAACCTGCTACATGTAAGTGATGCTTGAACAATGTCCATTGTGTGACCTCAACTACAAAATGTGGAGCATATTCTTTTAAATGTATGGATGCAATTCTGTTCACATTCTCCTACTATTACTGTATAAGAGACTTATTCAATATATTTTCTTTAAATGAGCTCCATAAAATTAACCTACTGTACAGGAGCAGGACGTTTAATTAATTAACATTAAGTATTTTTATCCAACAGTTTGGGAGTAATCTATGCAATTTGTAAATAATTTAAATCAGGAGGTTCTTCGGTGATAACACAATAATTAAGATTTCCTTTACACACACACCTGAAGCAAATTCGGTCTAATTGAAATTGTTGAGATAAAAGTAATGAGATGCAATATTAATGTTTTACGTGTATTGATATATTATATTTTAATATTTACTTTTTTACATTACTAAATGTTGCCAATGCAGCAACACTGAATGGCTTAATTATAAATAGCAACAGCACAGGCACTCATTTATGAATCTCTTATATTACAAACATCAGTTACAATGGCAATATGTCAGCAACCTTTCATGTACTCAAATCTAATATTTATTCCATGACTATGTTAATAGTACTATTTTATCTCATATTTACTTTGTAAGTAATGTGCTTTGTGAGATTAATGTGTAATTTCTGAATATGTAGATTTTTGGGGGAGTATCTCTTGTCAATCACCCAAGACACACTTGATTGAAGTTTTGATTAGCAGTTAATGAGTTGGTTGATAAAGCCAGCTAATCCTAAAACAGCAGACAGGACCAGTAGTAGACAGGGGGAAAAACAAGAAAGGAAAGAAGATGACAGAAAACATCTATGACTTTCATAATCCAGTTTTCTACAGATAATTCTGAGCTTAAGCATGAGTAAAGTAGCACAAAGCCAGGTCTCTTTAAAGATGATCATTTACTAGTCTCTTTGTAGAAAAACATGTACATGTAATGTTAAGCTAGCAGAGCTCGTCACAGCAGCATTAACTACAGACCTTTAGCCTACTAGCCATTAGCCCTTTGCTAACTTAGTCATACAGTAGCTAACAAGCCTTGCGTGCTTTGGAGTAGCAAAGGAGTTTGTAAAATTAAAAGAAAGTCTATATCAAAGCATTTTTTCCATCTTCATATCCAGATCAACAGCCAGTGTCTCCATGTCATTAGACTTTGAATACTTCATGTGAAAAATAATCAAAGTTCACTCATGAGGTTTGAATAATTTTGTTTTTTACTTCTGCCCTTTGTTATTAGAGATCGGGAAATATCTCTGTAGGAGTCTGAATGCTCACCATAAGCTGAAATGAAGTAGCAAAACGGGGCCAAAAAGCAGTACTGGAGGGATAGAACAATTCTTTCTTTTGTGAGCTCATCCTGCTTTAATTATATGTCTGGAGCTGGTGCTCAGATAGAAGTGGCCCCTGAGTTAATGAACCATTTTAAGACCTTTTTGCTAAACGATGAGTAAAAAAGAGACTAAAACTTCCCGGCGTCAGACAGTCAGATAGTTTCAGTCTTTTGTTAGTTCTTTTTAATAGAGACCATTCTGCCCCTGGATAACACTTAACAAAAGTAATGCCCTGGGCATACTGAAGTAATTCAAACCTTTGACTAACAAGATGTTAATATATATCTGTCACAGATATAAATAAAGGCCATTTTAATGACTAGAGTTACACGAAGACAACTGACTCATAGCAAAGTCTCTTTCTATACTGACATATGACCACATTAACAATCATACACTGAATCTAAATCTGAATGCTCTACCGCTGACAACATTATGTTGGGAGAAGGAGATTTTTGCACTCATTAAAGATGTTTAGTTTGACTAACTTTTGAATTTTTAATTTACTATCTTTATGTAAGTGACAGAAGAAATTATACCATCATGAAAGAAAGGCTACAATTTGGTTTTACACCATGTTTCAAATGTTGAAAAAGAAGAAATATGCTAATCTAAGGCAACTATATATTACAAGAAAGGGGGCAAATAAATGGAAAATATGTGAATCGGATCAAAAGATGCAATATGTTCTTGCTTTATCATTTTTTGGACTTCAGCTGATATTCACTTAATACTCTTGACAAAACGTTGGCCAAAAAGGTTACTAATACTGACAAGAAACCATCATTACAAATGGAATGTCTTAATACCTAAAAATATTTGAGGTGTTTATTCGTCGTCTCGGTTTAATTTCGGACCAAAAACATCTCACTTTCTTTCTGCATCCACAGATGCTCCAGTTAAGGTCAAATTATTCTCTTCCTGTCGTTGTTGCCTTGTGATTTATTGTACTTGTAGTGCAGATACAGCACTCTCTCAGTCATGCTATTATGTCAGTGTCCTTACGGTCAGGCTCTGATAAGATTTCATCGGTAATCAATAATTAATGTGAATGGTACAAACCACTATAGTGAGTCAGAATGTGGAAGTAATGGTACATTTCAGTGAGAGATTGTATATAAAAGGATATTTCTGGTGTTTATAGAAAATAAAGACAAATATGCTAAAGAAAAAACTAAAACAGCTAAAAAATAAACTAATGGTAATATTAGCATTTCAAGAGACATTTCACTGCAACTGCATTTATTTGAAGCCTAACCATAATTTGATTAGGAATTTTGGAGCACAGCATCACCTCAAAACCTTTGGGGAAAATGTCTTTACTTCATTCTGTCAGCTGTACTGACATCCAGTAGTTGAACAGCTTGCAAACATCAACTTAAGTATCCTTGAGGACCTTTGTATTCTGTGGACAGACAAAAGAGAAATCAACTTTGATTCTCTCTGCAAGTGTATTAATGTTGAATAGTTTCCACATGTGGACCAACAGCATTGTTAAGAATGAAGACATCAAGCATCAAAGTCAGGGAGCTTATCTACTCCTTGTGCAATGATTAGAAATTAAGCCCTGGAATTCCAAATGAAAAGAAAATGTATAAAAATGAACATCCAGGGAGGGCTTTGAAAACAGATAAGAGCAAAGCTCTGAATAAAAAAAAACAGGGATATACCAGCAGCTTTATCCTCAAACAGATCAAAGACAAGATGCTGAGATATTTACCCAGCTGAAAATTATTCTTAATGAGGATAGACGATTGTTGTTGTGTTTATGTTTGTTGTGTGTGTATGTGTGTGTTAGGACTCAAAAGTAAGGAGATTCTGCTTTGCTTTATTGTATTCACATTGGACATGTAATCTCCTTCTCATAATGCCTTATGGAGAAAGTGGCACTAAAGTTCTGTATCGATCAGACTGAAGAGCGGGACTTTAGGTCCATAGAGAAAACTCTACCAGCTTCCACTCCAAGTCTCATGTCTCTGTAGCGTGTTTTGGATTTTGCATAGACGGTTTTGCTGAACACGAAACCACACAAAAGAGTGAGTTTACCCATCACTTCTCATATAACGCTACTGCAAGCGTGCACTGGGGAAATAAACTACAGCTATTGGCTCCCTCATTTCATTTAAGTAGCCACGGTCTGCATTGCGGGCCATTGGTTTCACTGGCTCAGATAAATTCTCTGTTTTTCCAAAGTGCTGAGTCTGGCCCACCTTTATCATTGGGTTTTTTCCTGCACATCCACTGGGTGATTTGTTGTGAGCAGCTCAATTTTGAGCAACAGCCTGAGGTAGTTGTGAGGTGGGTATGGGAGGCCCTATCTGTCAGCTGCAGCAGACACCCGAGGAGAGACGGGAAGTCCCTCTCAGTTCGAATCTGCTGCATCCATCATTTGAACTGTGTGAAGTAAGGTTACAATGCACCTGGGGGATGGACAAGATATAGTCCTCAAAATAAGTGGATGGAATGAGAATTAAATACTTAAGTGCCCTGAAAAGCTTTTTTCTCAATCAGCTTCTTGCTTTGAGCGATGTGGTCTTACACGAACACTTAAATAATTTACCAAAGTTAACAGTTTTTACATGAGAGATTTCTGTATTTGTGTTTTTGTCTGTGCTGCTTTCTCACTAGGTCGAATCTAATGTTAGAAAAAAAAGGATTTGGATTTGAATCCAAGTTTTCAGGGGCTTTTTAAATTCACACACATCGCTTGATCCAAGGATTTATTAAAACAGGGGATTTTTTACACTTAGCCACATTCAGGCATTAGTATTCATCTATTGCTGAAACAATTAGCTGATTAATCGATTGGCACAAAATTACTCTGCAAAACATGTAATATTAGATAATTTGTTTTTTAAACAAAAATGCCAATAAATTAAATAGTTTTAGTCTCTTAGTCCCCTCAGTGCTTTTGTGTTATGGAACCAAAAAACAGGTCCTAGGTAAGGGCTGTAGAGTGACATCCCATAATCCCATGCAAATCTGGTTCCTGAACCTTAAATAATAGCAAGGGAACTTTAACCCTAAGACTTGCAGCCATTCAAACTTTCGAACAACTTTCAAATAATATTCTCCAGCAAAATAAAAAAATAAAAATCCTTCATTCGAAACGTTCACTAAACTTTAAGAGCCTGATAATTCTGTAATCACCCTGGTCATGAAAGAAGCTTCCAGCTGGGGAGCTGAAAAGAGATCTCTCAGTTGAAGTGTCTCAATCTATCGTGATTGACTGCTTACTCCTCTCCAATCCATTCCATAGAGATTTATGGCCAAGTAGAGTGGACTGGCTGCCAGGCAATTACTGTCAAGTGGATCCTATTGCACCTCTTTGTCACACTAATACTAGAAATTTGGTTCTCATTAGATAAATGTCAAATGGAATTAAGGCCTTCATTTATTTTGTGTGACACCGCCCGGAACCTCTAAGCCTATCTATGGCAACTTCTTTTCCCACGGCTGCTGGTACGCTCACCTGCTTTGGCATGACAACAGCCAAGACACAAGCAGAAAAGAACTTGCTTGAAATACTGGAGTTAAGGAAGCTGAACACGAATGAACCAAACCTAGGAGGAGAATGCAGAAAACAAATGAAATTAAAGTGCATAATGCTGCTCATCACCAGGTCTGCCACACTGGCAGAGGTGGTGAGTCATCGGCAGAAGTTGACAAGAAGTTACTGTATCCATGGTGCTTAACTGTCTCCTCGTCACAGTGTAGGAGTGAGACCTACAGCTGGGCTTGTCAATAAAGTGTGTGCGTGTGTTCCACAGAAACCCCAACAAAATGTCAATACTTGTGATATACTGACAACTACAATAGAAACAATCACACCATGGAGCTTAATTATGATCTATAATCCCTGTCAAATGGCAATCTCTTCTGGCTTGTTGCATCACTCGCAGAGAGAGAGCAGGCCATGAGAAAGAGACCGGTCTGGATAGTGATGTGTCCCCGCAAGAGATGTAGAACTAATCACTGGGTTCAGTGTGCAGTGTGAAAGACAATGTAGTGTGTGTGTGTGTGTGTGTGTGTGTGTGTGTGTGTGTGTGTATGTGTGTCACATTAGCCAGTGCCTCTCATGAGAGGCAGCGCGCCAGTGTGTAAGCTGTGCCAAGCTAGTGTAGCGAACCACAACCACAACACATGCTTAGGGATTACCACTCTGCAAGTGCGAGACAGACAGACAGGAACAGAGCATGAAAAGCGTGTTTGGACAGCGTGTGTTCAATCTAGTAGTGACATACAGTAGTAGCAAACTTGTAGGTGTTCATTTGTCTGCTTAGGTTTACATTTTCTGAAAAGGGAGGGATTATGTATAAAAATGGCTGTAATTCGATTAATGTGATATTTTTGTTAAACCCCTTGAATTAAAGCTGAAAGTCTAACTCCAATCACATCTTTATTGCTTCGTTTCAAATCCATTGTGATGATGTACAGAGGCAAAATTACAATAATGGTATCACTGTCCAAAAACATACCAGACTGTGTGTGTTTCTTTCTTGTCTGTCAGTGTGTGTTTTTGTGTACAATTTCTGCAAACACTTTCACTGCCAGATTACAGGTGCCAACACAGAAATTACCTGGCTTTTCATTCCTGTTGAAGCTTGCCAGGCCTACACTAAAGCTGAGTACCCAGAAGTGGACGTATACACACATAAACACACACACACACACACCTAATCAACGTATCACACATTTGTGGGTTGACTTCAGCAATTGTAAGACTCAAATCAAACTGAAAAAAAGAGGAAATAATAAACATAATTTCCAGCCATATGATTTTATCTTCTTATTGAGCACTGAAATAAATACAAATACAAACACGCCATTGTATATTCAGTCAGAAGCACCAATAAACTGGGAGGAACGATACAAGTGGCTGTTTGTGCTGAGAGTTGAGAGGCATGTAATCACCAGCGCACAGCTGCAATAGGACAAACAGATAAAATGGAAGGAGGAATATTAAGGGAAGAAATGGGAGGATTGAGAGTAACAGAATTGGGAAAAGTAAGAAAAATGGACTGACTGATTAAAAGAGTAAATATTGGCGGTTTGAGTTCCAAGAGAAGTAAAAGGATGGTGAACCAGAGGTGGCCTTGCAAATGTTGGCCCTTGGCAGCTCTCTTCACAATGTTGCCTGCGGCAGTTGCTCTAAACAGCTGTCACAGCTGAAGTTTCTGGCAGCGACAATGTGACCACAGATGGGGATCATAGCATTATTCTCATATGCATTATCATCTAACCTGCCCCCAAGCAACATCCCCAAAGGATTAGATTTTTTTTCAAGCAAGGATTGTAAGCAAATCATTACTTCACGCGATAGCAGATTTCTTTCAAGTAAAACTATTTAGTACAGAGTTTCACATTCAGGTAAAGATGACACATTTGAACTTGACACTGGCGGTGATGACAGCCCATGTGATTAAACATTATGTAACAAGTGTTTTGTGAAAAAGGTTGAATATTTGAACAAGGCAATTACATCTCTGCCACTCTCAGAAGTTTCTCCCCAACCTCACAACCTTCCAAACACTCTCAATGAAATATCCAAAGTCAAAAGTGAGTGAACTCGAAATGAAAACTGTCAAACCCAGACGAGCCGACAGGGTTTTGAAAAGGTAATCAAGAATAACGGAGGCAGAGAAATAGAACATAAACAAGGGGATTATCTTTTACTCTTTCCCCCGTGGAGCTCCCAATTTAAGTTAAAGCCACTCTCTACCTGAGACGAGATGAGATGGAATCTCGCCGCCGTTCATGTGGGACTCTGAGTCATTACCAGCACATTGGTTTTGAAATCAAACAGTTGCGACTGCAAAGGGAACAAAAACCTCAAGGATTCGGCGGCTCGATTGAAATGCAGTGAGCAATTAACTTTATAATCTGTTTACAAATGAGGTCTACCCTCCTGCAATCTCTGGAGTGTGTGTATTTGTATGCAGGTGGGGGAGTGCGTTTGTGTACACTATGTGAATACATGCACATTCTCACTTTGGAGTGAAGTCAGCTATATCAAAAAACAAGATTCATAATCCATATGCACGCACATCTAATAAACTCATGGAAACTGGATCTAAATTGTTGACAAATGACAAATAGCAACTTTTTCAAAGACGTATACACATTTATACTTTTAGAGGAGAGTTTGTGTCCGGGAGATGTATATGTGCAGATCATGATGTGAAACATAGTAGAGCAAAAGGAGAGTCAGACGGAGAGGGAAAAAGAAAAAACAGGGAGTGCTGTGTTAGTTTGGAAAATAGGGCATTTTTCCAGCATTAAATGATTTATTGAGATGAGCTAAAATAGTTTTGCATATGAGGAAGAACAGACTAAAAGCATTTGCAAATACATTAGAAAGAGGATGAGTGTAGTTACAAAGTCTCTGTGTCCTCCCACTGAGGTGAGTTTTAAACAGATCTAGCAGTCTGTAATGGCCACAAAGTGATATGATTATGCTAATCTGAAATGCATGTGCGTGTGCATGCACGTGTTAAAGGTTTAGCATCGTTTTGTCTCTTGAGAGCTCACTCTCACAAAAGCCCCCACACGTCTCAGTGCATCACACTCTTCCATTCTGTTTCCATCCAGTTTGTCCATTCGTCTGTCTGTGTCCATCTGATCAGGTGAACAGCTCAGAGGGTAAACATATTCTCCACAGAGGGAAGCTGAGCACATTTGAAAATGGCTCACAATTTAGGCAGAAAATTACCGGGGTGTAAATAGTTGCTATAGTGCCCCCTGAGGGGGGAAAAAACATATTGATGCATTGCACAGCTTAATAGAATTTAAAGTTGTGATAATTCATTATTCTTTTCCGAGTTTTCTGACTTTTATCTGTTTTCTTCCCTCTGCCTTCCTGCTTTATTTTTCTCTAGTTTTCTCATTCTCCTCAGTGCAACCCTGAGCTGCTAAGCTATAAACATCACAGCCAAATATCCAGCATTGCTTTCACAGCAAAATGTCATTGTGCTGCACTGTCAAATAAATGCTTTGTTTTAAAAAGGTGTTTTGGATGCTGTATGCGCCTCACTGTGGAAAACTGCTGATCATATCTGCATGCATAGAGGAGAACAATTCACTCCATTCACCTTACTTCACATTCTGACGGGATACACATTAAAGATGACTGTTGCCATGGTGGCCACTCATTGGATTGGTATTGGCATTGACAGTCACACGATAACTTAACACAATCCCAATCAGTGATCAAGTTAATGCCAGCTCTTTTCTTTTCAAGTTGCAAACATGTTTCAGAGAGAAAAAGAAAAAACACAAAATGGCACATTTAATAATTCGTCCTGGTCTGTGGCGTTCCGTGATTGTACAGAAGAAACTAAAAAACGATATTTCAGAGAGACAGACAGAAAGCCCCACAGGTTCTCAGCAAATGAAAAATAAAATAACATTATTCAGGATCTCACCATGGGAAAAGAATACATTTTCTTTTTCATTTTTAGAGCTTGTGCAGTATTGTGAGTCACAAATTGTGACATAAGATACAAATCTAATTTAACTACGCAAAAGTAATATTGGCCTCTTTATTTTCCAATACAGCAGTTCTGGGCTTTATATTTGTCTGAAATAAAAGCTGAACTAATGTTGTCTGGTTTCTATAGCTTCAAAACTGGTACATAACAGACATATGTATATAACTTATTGCATTTCTAAATGAAATAAAGTTGAGCCACATTTGAATTCAAGGCAGAATGATTCAAATATGAGTTCAGTGAGCCATCCATTCACACTTCTACTATAATTAGACTCAAGGGAAACAAATTATTGTTTTTTTTCTCACAAAAAACAAAAAAGCCAAAAAATCTACAGAATTTCATATTCGCCTCCAGCTTCCATGGCATTGCAGATTAGGGCTCAGAATAACGTCCAAGTATGGTTTCTTTGAACACAAGCCGAAAAGGCTGTCTCATATGGAGACAAATGAAAGGCACTAGTGAGAGATGACACTTGTATCATCATGTAACAGAGGAGACAGACTGTAGACAGATACACCATCAGCCAAAAGTGTAGAGAGCGTGGACTACACCAGGCTAATTGTCACTATGTAGTATTACAGAAGGGAGTAGTGATTGAGAGCCCTAATGGAATAACACACACATCCACCCTGGTGAGGCCACTTAAACAAAGGGAGGTGTGTGCTCGTGTGAGTGACCACTGGCCAGATAATGACGACCCATAATGCATTTTGTGGCTACATGGGCTGTGGGCACTCTCAACAATAAGACCACGCATATGGTCGGGATGGATAGAGTGGATGGGCAAAAAATACAAGCATAAAGAGATGAGAGGCACACAAGGATGGGGGTGGGGGTGGGGGGGGGCAGAGTGGAGAGAGCATGTTCGTGTCAGAAAGTGAGACAGGCGATGAGGTAACGAGCGATGGTAAAAGAGAAAGAAAGAGAAAGTTAGACAGAGAGTAGAGGAAGCGAGAAAGAGTTACAGTCTTACCATGTCAATGAGGCTCTCCTGGATCCGGTTCAGTGTGGTTCTCAGTCTGCTGCTGATAAGGCCAAGACCCGATGACTCATACTGTAGAATACACACACACACACACACACACACACACAGTTAAGTGTCTGCACCGTGCACAAACACCTTCCTCTATAAGAACACACACTTTAGCAGAGTGTGAAAGCATGGACACACACAAACACGCAGCAACTGCTGTGCTCCCATGACACGTAGCCAGAGACGAGAGAATCTTCACTTTCTGCTTCTATTCGACTCTAATCCAAAAGAGGGAGGAGTAACTGGGAGAAACAGACATCAAAATCAGAAAATCACACACCGGTTACAGTAGGGGACAGACGAGAGGTAAATGAGGAGGGTGGAGAGGGTGAAAGCACAGCAAACTCAACATCTAAATGCTTCGGAAATCACTTTAAGATGTGCTGGATGTCACTTGAGAAAATACATCACGCACACCTTAAGGGTTTCAAATCAACTACACCACACAAGTGTTTACTAGTCTTTTGGACTCACAAAGCTAGGACAACCTTGCGTATTAGTCATGATACTTCCGGAGGTGTACTCTTACCAAGCAAGCAGGGCCCACCACCCTGGCGGCGCCTGCCTCTCTGCCACCATGAGTTGGCAAAGATGGGCTTGGGACAGGCTATAGATGACGAACGGACAGCAGAAAGGAAAAACAAGAAGCAAAATCCGAAAATTAAAAAATAACATTGTGGTGGAAGTATTACAGACTTGGGGGAAAAAAGCAAAAAGAAAGAAGCAAACAAACAGAATTAGATGAATGGACGTAATGGGTGGAATCACTCTTGTCTACACTATTCTCACATCACATTTAAAGGTGAGGTAGGCAGTATTTTTGGGGGGGCGTCATTGGGCAAAAAATCCATAATAACCATTCAGCATATTGTTAATTAAGTGGTCTGAGAGAAACCCTCTACTTGCCCATGACGGGAGACTTTGGCCAATCACAGGTTATTTCAGAGAGGCTGTTCTACAAATGCAGACGAACCTTCGGATGGTGAAAGCTTTATTCAATGGCAGAAAATAGAGGAGTTGCAATACATGCTGCTGGTGGAAGTTGACGGTTTGGTGGGAGGGGCTTAGCGGGGCGCTAAGGACTTGTTCTGAAACTGAAATACTACTAGTATTACTTCCAGTTCAACAATGCCCCTTTTACATCTCTCAGACAAGGCTTGATGATGTTTGAGAATAAGGGGTGTTGTGATTGTCCGTATTGTCTGTGTCTTAGGGACTCGAACAGCAAAGAGTTCAAAGCTTCTTGATAGTCAACTTTAAACATGTTTTAAAGCTTTCAAGTTTGATTTACTGCTTTTCGAAAATTCTAAATTAGCTCTTGAAACCCTTTTCATAAATAGGGACTAACTCATCTCAATGCATTGTATGCAGTGTGGCCCATTCAAATTGACATTGAAGTCCAGCCCAATACAGATGTTCAAGTATGCGCAGCCTGGTTTACAATCTAATAGACTGAAGATAGAAAGCAGTGGGGGGATATTTTATTTTATTCTGCATCACAGGTGACTTTGATGGTGTAAACATTTTGACTTGCACATGTGCATGCAAGATTAATAACATCCATGATGAACTGTCTGTGGGAGTCAGAAGTCGAGAATGGAAAATAACCATTCTTGCATTATTACTCATTTAAAAAAAAAAAAACATCTATTAAAGTGTCAGATACTTTCCTGATTTTCTCTCTCTCTCTGCAGTTCTTTCTCAGCACATCTGTCCAACTTAACCAGCCTCTCTCCTCCCTTCTTCCTGCCATTACAGTCTTCCATCTTTATCCTCCCTCCATCTTTCAATTCAAATCTCTCTCTGTCTTACTCTCTTTTTTTTTTACTACATGCTTCTTCTGTCTCTTCTTAGAATAGACGCTTGGTAAAATATCCAGGATAAACCCATGGGGCAGAGCATTCCGTAATTTTCAAACATTAATCACTTTCCCAAAAATGTGTTTGTAAATCGGCCTCTCTCAGTCCCAGCAGCAGAAAGCCCGTTTAGTAATGGCCATGGAGAATCTGTGAGCCCGGCACATGATGCATCTTTAGCATATGCGTGACCGAGTCAATAGTGTGGCTTGACTTGATAGAGCCAATACACACAGATAATGGGGTATTTACCCTTTTGAATATTAATGTCACCCATTACTCTTCACATGGAGAAGTCAAGCAGTCCCATCTTTATTCCAGCGATGTAAAGAGAGCAGAGCCTAGGTCAAAATACTAGCATATGTGTATACCAATATCCTAAGCTTTTTAAAAATTCATAGGGGCATTAGCATTTTACTGTAGCTTTTACTGTGCCTGTCTGAGCGAAACTATTCATGACATTACACTTAATGAGGACTAGAGGTACAGTGGGGGGGGAAAAAGAGAAAGTGAGATTTTAATAGGGATGAAGACCGATAAAGTGTGGCATGGGAGTAAGGAGAAGGAAGAAGCAGAAGGGATGAAAGACAAGCAATGCTATGTGAAAGGAACAGAACATGACTAAATAAAATTGAATTGAATTGAATTGAATAAATAAGATTGAGGATACTGTATGGCACAGAAGATGAAAAAAAAAAAAGAAGCGTGAGAAGGAGCAGGTTTGACTGAGAAAAATGACATACAGTATGCGTGTAAAGAAGGAAAAGAAAGTTAAAGACAAGGCAGACAGCAATAGGGAAAAAGAAAATAGAAAAGGTGATGGCAACACATACACACATACTGTACATGGACCCACATGAGAAAAGCGACTGCTTGACAAGTCGTCAACTCACAACTAGTCCGTCACCTTCCCTCAACTCCCCATGACACACAGACACACAGAAAGAAGCCAATAATATGTATCGGAGCGGCCCCCCGGAGCACTCATCCTCTTTATCTCTTCCACCTCGATGGGACAGAAGTCATTTTGTTGCTATCATTACCACTTCCCCGAGGGTGAGACTAACACAAATGCTGTTTTCTTTCTTTGTGAGCCGCAGTATAAATGACATGATAGTCGTTAGATGGAGTGGGGGAGACTGGGCTTGCAGGCTGTAACCTATCATTCAAATGAAATCTTTACTGAGACAGACAGCAATGAGAAAAGATGAAAGCAGTGGTCTCACTGTATATTATCCAATGAACATAAAAAAAACCATTTAGAAATAAATTACCATACTACTGATGCTATAGAAGTAATATTATGTAAATGCGGGCATTGCAATAGAAAAAACAAACAAACTCCTGATTACTTAGCTAACAAACTCACATTCTTTTATGTTTAGTTGCACTGTAAGGGAGGACACACTATGGCATGGAAAAATGCACATAGAAACTTCTTAGTGACATATTCTCTTTTTTTGTCTTTGATGACAGTAGATATATGGCATAAAATTAAGGGAGAGAGAGATGGGAAATGACATGCTGGACTCAAATCAGGGATATTGCGGTTCATTAATGTCGCCTTTGGCCTCTAAGCCACCAGAGCAACCCAACTGTTTCCTATGCAAGCCCACACACCGGCATCCTGGCATCAAGATATGCCACTCAACACATTGTGGCTACAAGATGTCAACTGATGTCAAATAACACAACACTACATGAAGTGGTCGGTACGTGTTGCACTCAAGGTGACAGCGGAAACAGTGACATTAGAACAGTCACACAACAGAAAAAACAAAAATAGATTCAGTCGCAAAGTTTCACTCAAAACAGTGTAATTATGCTGATTGTCCTGCCAGCTAGAAGTGATAAAATGCTTTCACACACTGTGAAGCAGGGACGTCACTTTCATTGTTGCAGACTAAGTACACCCTTTTATGGAACTGTATTCCCTAAAGGCAGTGGCCTCTTTCAGCAGGTTAATGCGCCCCCTGCCACACTGCAAAAATGGCTCAAGAATGTTCTGAGGAGCACAAGTTCAAGGTGTTGACTTGGCTCCACGGAGGCCCCACCTCACAACTTACAGGACTTAAAGGATCTGCTGCTAATGTCTTCAGACCTCCAGAGGTCTGGTAGAGTCCATGCCTCAACAGGTCAGGACTGTTTTGGCGGAAAAAGGGGGACCTACACAAAATTAGGCAAGTGGTCATGTTTGAACCCAACGAGGCCAGTGCAGCTATGTTTTACCTCCTTCCAAAATCTAGTGTGGAGTTACTCTTAAAGATACTCTGCGTGTGTGGTGTGTATAACCTGTCAACATAAATATACAGTGTGCATAGTGATTCAAAAATACTGTACCATGTCATTGCGTCCAAAGAAAGTGTATACGGCGTACAGGTAGTAGTCGAAGAGCTGCGACACGCAGTGGATGACATCGAAGGCGATCGGCTTCAGAATGTTCATCATCTGCATATACTTCCCTGTGTGGAGATGAGAAAATAAACTGTTGCCAGAAGTTTGGGTTTGTTGGACAAGCGTTGTGTGTTCCTGCTGGCACACCAGGGTGTGACACAGTGGAAACCCATATCGGATTTTATTTATTGCTTAAGGATTTTTATTAACCCAGTTCAATTTACAATAAATGAAATGGTTCTGTTCTTAAGTAAATCTCGTATGAGATTAACAGAGTTAAACTAGAGTAGGTGAACCTCATCCTTTAGGGAACACATTGCATTTGCATACACTCAAGGGCAAAGATTTCATTTAGCTGTAAGGTAATAAAATCAATAAGTACAGAAGTACAAGGGTGTAACAAGGTTACAAGGTTACAAGGGTGTAAACTCAATCTAGCTGGCTTTGCCACAAGACAGCACTATTTCTCTCATACTCCCATTTTTCAAGCCCTATCTCTTGAATTCTGAACTCAGGGAGCAATCTAACTCCATCAAAGAGCTGCAGAGAGAGAATTAGAAGTGATTGCTTGGAATCAAACTTTGTCTTTTATCTCAGTTTGCCACTTTAAGTTTTGCCTGACCTCTCTAAATCAATAACACCCAGTGTTAAAAAAAGACAAAAGAAAAGAACAATTATTCTATTGTGAAAACAAATGGACCAGATCTGTTTTTATTGTTTGAAATGTTAAGAATTGCAGCAGATCTGTATCAGCCTGGTTTGTTAAATTAATTCATATAGCAGAAGATGTACTGAGCCATACAACCACACAGAAAAGATAACTGCCTCGTCTAATTCCTTTTCACACAGGAAAATCACATCATGAGGGTCACATCGCCAAAGGGCACATTTTGCCAAAGGCAGGCTCAAATGTCTTCAAAGCCACATCACAAAGATGGGTAAGCACCTCTTTGGAAACAAAAGGTCAGAGCTCAGGGCCAAGGCTAACCATTATTAGTGCAGGTCAGTCACACAGGCAGCATCAGAGACCTGAGTGTGCAGATCGCAATAAGCTGCTGGCCTCATTGGTCAATAAATGGAAATCTTGCAAGAGAGGACACTCAGTGTGGCTGAGGCAGGGCTGCTCTCAGGGAGAGGTAAGTGGTAATGTGTGTGCGCAGGACTCACCAACAAGCCGGATGACGTTAAGTGTGGTGTTGGTGAGGATCGGCGCATTGGTCTTATTAAGGTTGTAGTCCGACTTTTTCTTGCTTCTTATGGTTTCTCTGGAAACACTAGTGCATGCAGGAGGTGGGGGTGGGAGAGAAAGTAGGGTAAAGTCATGAGAAAAGAAGAGACTACCGTATGTTAACATCACTAATCCTCGGCAATGACAGGACAGGTTCAAAACCTTAGTGCGGTTCAGAGTCTTGTAATTGATCAATCAGAACCCTTTACACAAAGCAGGAGACACAGCAGGACCCAGGTGGTGAGGTCTCTGAACTGGTGATCGTGAAGCACCAGACCCCTGACACTGACCACTGAGCTGTATTAGCAAGCTATCATTACATGGGCCTTCTAATTTCTGGATGTGACCACACGACCCATTCAATAATTAACTATTAGTGATTCCTGCTCATAAGAATGAGAAATTAGCATTTTAGTTACTATAGGCTAATGTCAGGTTAATGCACACGGGGAGCAGGAAATCGAATGTGGTGAGAGTTAAAGCGAAAATCTAAGGCATGTCATACCTAATAACCAGAAATAATGAGACTCAACACTGAGCACAAACATCACGATACCATTAATAAGTCATTGTGCATTACATGACATTATAACAATGCTTCTGTAATGAGGAGCTACTGAATAAATAATACTATTGCATGTCTTGTTTCCAGTACAAATCTGGTGTAAAATTCGATGTCGGCTCTCAGATATGCGCACGCGCACACACACACACACACACACACACACACACACACACACACACACACACAC
>JAVQJL010073432.1:0-14047 GCA_036024295.1 Nannoperca obscura | reverse complement strand
TGAATTGACTGCTGGATCAACATGAGATATCCCTGCAAACCTGAATTGGGTTGGACCAGCTATTTGTGAACCCATCACTTAGTTGAAGTAGTCCATAAGCTCTTAGTACTGGCTAGTTTTAAACTACTGTTTAACAAATGCATTAAAACTTAAGGAATGTATTGGCTAGTAAAGAGTTTAGTGATGGCAAATCAGTTGCTAGGAAACATCTGTAGTGCTATCCAATCAAAAGCAATCAACAATGCAAACAGAAAATCAGTGTAGCATCACAAGCCTGCACATGACTGCCAAAAATAATTTAGGGGGCCAAGCAATATGATAAATATACATATACAGTAGCAGTCAAAAGTTTGGACACACTTGAATGGGAAAGTGTGTCCAAACTTTTGATTGGTACTGTATGTAATATTTGTATGGCAGTTTTACTGAAGAGTCCATTCTCTTTCAGATATCGGAGCTAGTGAATCAATAATGAAGAAGAAAACAAAGCAGGATTTTCAGGAGCTGTTGAAGACAGAACACTGTAAGGATGCTCCTCTCTATCTGTCCACGTTAGATTCATGTTCCCGTTAAATGTGTTCCCTGATCATTAATGTCACATCTGCTTTACAGGACACAGTTGTTAGTTGTTATTCATACAACTCTTAATGTCTTGCTTTCTGTTCCAGCTTTACTTGAAGGATTTGAAATCCGAGAATGCATTTCTTTCATAGAGGAGCACATCAACAGACAGGTGAGTTTTACCCAAACACAGAGGCACATGGGAGTTTGCTTTCTGCCAGAAAAGCCTTTTTAACGTGGTTAACGTTAAAGACTAACTGTCACTTGATTAGGTTTAGGAAAAGATGATGGTTTGGGTTAAAAATAAGTTAATTTAAGCATGTTAAGTTTCACATGGGACACAAACAGTGGTCTCCTGAGTCTGGTGTTTGACCCAATCCACCTACTTGTACACTCACTTTGTTGCTCTTTAAACTACGTCACCTGACTTCCTTAAGGCTTTCTCGCAGAAGGCTTTGAAAGCCTTGGAGGCAAACCTCTGCCATTAGTCGGTCTTATAAAGGAACGGGTAGAATAACAATGATGATATGTTGGAAATGTTGTATGTGTTCTTTTCTTTTTCAAGGTCTCCATGATAGAAAGTCTGAGGCTGCTTTGTCTTCTGTCCATCACGGAAAATGGTGAGTTGTCTTTATACACATATATATCATTTCAGAGACAGACTCCAATGATTCTAATGCTGTATTACGAACTGTCTGGTGGTATTTTCTCACAGGACTCCTGCCAAAAGATTACAGATCATTAAAAGCACAATATCTACAGGTGAGATTTATCATAATCTGAGGAATCTTAAAAGCCGTCTGTGATTCCCAAATAAACATTTCATTTTTAGGAAAGTCACAAATAGACTGGCATTAGACACAGCCCAGCCTTTTAAAAACTTAAAAACCACATTCTTACATGTATGTTTGTGTATTTGGTAGAAGCAGTAAAATGATTATATAGTTACAAAACTACAGTAGCAACTTGTTTTAAGAAATCACTATGCAGATTTCCTCTCAAATATTTTCTGAACTAGATTTTCCTCATGTGGTATCATTTTTCTATGGGTGTTTTTTTTTATTCAAAATATTTTTAGAGTCTCAGCTCTCTGGTTGGACAGGTCTCAGAGTCACACTTTTTGCCTATGAACAAACGGGAATGGTGCAGATTCTGGAAAAATATACATAAACATTTATTTTACCTATTAAGGAGGTACACATTATGTTGTGTGTATTGTCCTGCTCCTGAGTAAATACTTACAAGAGCACAAAATATGAATCAACCTGCAGTCCCCAATAAATGCCCTATTTCCTCCTGTTTGAGTCACATTTGCTAAAAACGACAGTGACCAGCGGTTTCAGGCGACCTGTTTTCAAACATTTACGTCGATTATCGCCAGCCTTATCCTTTAAACCTGTCCGTATTTTAATGTGGACCCCAGTTAAATTAAGTAGCAACTGGTCTAATGTGTGTAACACTTTCTCTGCTTGACCTCATCAGAGCTATGGAGTGGACCACCTGCTCACATTTGCCAACCTGAGGCAATTGGGGCTACTGGTGGAGCAGCCGCCGGGGGAAACACTGACCGTTATGGAGAGCAAAGTGGGCAAACTGGTCAACGACAAAACTGCAGGTGAAACAGGGTTCATTCTGTATTTTTAATATGGAAGTAAATCTGGATGTCTCAACAGATTTCCCACATTGATAAAATAATTTGCCAAGTTAGTGCATACAATAATAATAATAACAATAAACTATATTTATAGAGCATTTATTAAAACAAGTGGCACGGAAATGGCATACAAGAGCAAGTAAGAGGGCAGAATTAGAATACTAATAAAATTATGAGTAAAAATAAAATAACACATACACACATCAAGTCAGATAAAATCAGGATATGCTTTCCGATAAAAGTTCGTTTTTGGAAGAGACGTAAAGGAAGACACTCAGACTTCCTTATTTCCTCGTGCAGGTTGTTCCAGAGCCTCGGTGCCCAAGTGGCAATAGCTCTGTCCTCTTTAGTTTTCAGTCTAGTCTCTGGGAGAGACAGAAGACCACTGTCTGAGGATCTCAAGCTACGCACATGTTCATACGGGATTAAAGGTGTGCAATATAGTCTGGAGCCAGGCCATGAAGAGCCTTAAAAGTAATCAATAAGATCCTCAAATCAATCCTAAAACAAACAGGGAGCCAGTGTAAAGACATTACAACAGGTAATGTGACTTTTCCTCTTTGTTCTGGTTAAAAGCCCAACAGCTGGAGTTCTGTACAATCTGTAGTCCTTTCAAGGTTTTTGAAGTGCTGGAGGAGCCAACAGACATACACCAAATTGTTTTGCATTGAAATTATGTATCTGAATTGGTTCCCTCTAAATGCAAGTCTTCAAACTTTCAATAACCCATTTTCACTTCAATGTTCGCATTGGCGTCACATGATCAATGGAGCGTAATTTGATTGGCTGGGTGTTGGTTCTATATTGAGACAGAATCGATTGCTTATTCTTGATATCCCAGACGTTTAATCAGAATTTTACTTAATTTTTGATTTTGAATTTGTGAACAAAAGATTCAGATAAATAATTTCTGTGCTAGAAATTTATGGCTTTAAAATTACTTCTATATTTGAACCTCCTACTGATCACAGGCTGCTTTCTTTCTCTCTATATGCTCAAACTTGGTGAATTAGTTTATGAATGTGAGACAGATTTGAGGATCACATTGAACTGTCCTGATAATTGCTGATGTTTTCGCTCCAGGAAAGCTGACTGACGCCTTCTCTTCTCTTGCAAAGAAGAGCAATTTCAGAGCCCTGAGCAGGAAGCTCAACCTGGTAAATTATCATCATCTTTATCATCAATATATTTGTTTTTCATAATTCGAGAGTCCATCAAGTATTCCGTATAATAATGATATATTTGTATGTATGAAGTATGTATGTGTTTGTATGTATAGGTTTGTATTGTTCTAGTGTGACTTTGGTGTTGAGTGTGTTCTGTGGTTACTGTTTTGTTTGTTTTCTGGTGATTTATGTCATGTATTTGTTAATTTAAAAAAAAAGATTATTGTCTTTACTATTTTGCTCCAAAAGTTATTTTTGAATAAAGATAACACAGAAGATGCTCTATGTGATTAAGCGTGTTAACATATTTTGTGTGAAGGTGCCAAAGTCAGATGAAGAATATGACCTGCGTGTCCCACGAGACATGGCTTACATCTTCAGTGGCGCCTACGTCCCTCTGAGCTGCAAACTCATCGAGCAAGTGAGTAAACCAGCAGCATTCATTTGACATGTCTCGTTCGCTGTGCAGGAAATCACTGCCACACCATTCATTCCATTATGAAACATTTTATAATGTTGTTCTTGGTGTGGTCATCTGTAGGTGCTGGAGCGAGACGGTTGGACGGGGCTTGAAGAAGTCACCAGGCTGCTAAATGGGCATGAATTTGCTGTTACAGGTTAGATCACCAGGAGACGTTAACCTAATGTTGAAAATGAAATGAATAATTTTGTTGAGTTCAGTGAGTGTTCACATGCACTTAGGTAACCGTGTTACTGTTGGCTTTCTGCAGTAATCTGATTTGTTAAATGCCATGTAAACGTCAAATCGAGGGGAGGGGATTACAGGAACAGTTTTTTCTCAGCTAGATTTCTGCTGGAGAAGGACAGTTTCCTTGTACCAAGGACATGAAGACTTCAGACAGGGAAACTCTGACAGCAAACCAGTGATTCATCCTCATATTCAAAATCATTTCATTCAAAGTCTGATTCATTCTGAAAATAACACTAAAGGACCTTTCACACATGCAGTTTGTCCCTGAAATGTTCAGGAACATTTCTTGTGTGGTGTCACGTGAATTGGAGCAGGAATCAATATTCAGGAAAATCTGTGCCACCAATTTCCTGCCTCAAGATCTGGTTACATTTCGGGGAAAATGCTGGTACGACTGTGTTGCGAATGAAAGTAGTAACATTGCAGGGACAAAGCACGTAAAGGGTTACATCTGTCTGACAAAAAGATGCTTTTACAATTGGGGTTGGAGCAAGCGAACCAATCACAACACTTGATGACGTATTTGAATCTGTGACTTGTTTATGGTTCCCTTGCCAATGCTTTCAAGGGCGATTTGATAACTGAATATTAAATACATTACAAGAACATTGGCACCAAAATCAGCTCCTCGTCTGCCATGTTCCTGAAAATAATAAGACACGTCTTCCAGCCTTACTTCACCTTCTTCTTCTTCCGTTGAGTTTTATGGTGGTTGGCATCCAGAAGTGTTGTATTACAGCCATCTGCTGGACTGTCCCTTGTCCCATTGATCCAGCGTTGCCATGGCGTGTGTGAAAAGGCATAAGACGGAAATGTTCCTGAACGTAGCTGCATGTGTGAAAAGTGAAAATCACGGGCAGTGCCTGAAAGGCTCTTCCGCTAATTTACCAGGAACATGTGTGAAAGAAGCTAAACTCGCCTCTTGAAGTCCAAGTTAATTGGTTTCCTGCTCTTTTAGTCCCCTCACATCTGTCAGTCCAAACCCTCTGACAAAGAAAACATCAGGAAGCTGGGCGTCATAGCTTGAATCACTAGAATAGAGTTAAAATAAGTATATAAGGATTTACAGTCACCAGAGCAAGTAAATATATTGTCTGAGTTGCTGTGTACCCGGATTTCTCAGAGTAACCTTGTTCATTTTGCGCATGTGAACACACTGACTGTTTAAACAGCATGAGTAAAGCCACGTCCAAACGTTCTGTCTCCCATAAGGCAGCAATGGAGCTGATTTGAGAGCAAAGAGCGACGCTCAGCGCATCATCCTCGTCATGTTCCTTGGCGGTTGCACCTTTTCTGAGATTTCAGCCCTACGTTTCCTCGGCAGAGAGAGAGGTAAACTTGGCCTGAGTGCCCGTGTTACAGGAGAATACTTGTGGGTTTTTCAAGTGTGTTCAAATCATCTGGTCTTCATTCTTCAAGGGGTTTTTTTATTTTATATTATGCAGAAGATATTGACTCAGCTTGTATGATGTGTGTTCTTGCACGTCAAGTTAACATGATTGATAGTTATTTGGAGTGCTCTTTTGGTGCCATAATTCCTTGCAATCACCTGACATCCACAGGAAGACATTGAATTTTCCTTCACAAAAGACATGTCACATCACATTCAGTGTAGGTTTTACACCCTGTTGTTTTTTGATGATATAAAGATAAGTAGATATTAAACCTTATTAGATGCAGTAGCTATGCTGTGCAAAATGTATAGAGCGTGATTGGGATGTAACTTTGATATATTTTAGTTGTCATAAATGAGCAGTAATGCTTCATTATACAGGTCTGAAATTCCTAATAAAGTAAGGAAAAGTTCCATTTCAACCAAAGTAAATATTCATTCATTATGTATTTATTACTGGGACCTTTAATGTCCATATATGTCTAATTGTATGCTTTTCTAAAGACACATTTCACATTTTTGCATGTTCAGCTGACTTGCTGTTACCTGCATTTACTAAAAGCCTGCTAGGTTACACTAACAACTAATTGGAATGAATTATTCAAAGGTGTACCAATTCTATAAAATTACTTGGAGATTATTCAGAAATATAAAAGAAAACCTTATGGAGAAATTCACTTGTGAAAAATATATTTTATATAATGTATGTATAATTAATTTATATTACTGCTTTCTTGTTCCAGGTTATAAATTCATTGTGGTAGCAACAGCGATTACAAACAGTTCAAGGCTCATCGAGGCTTTGCTGGACAACCATGTATGAAGCCTGTCAGCACATCATGATGGACAGAAACCGAGACATTCCTGCAGTCACTTGTCATGCATTCCCTCCAGCACTGACATTACAGATGCAAAATGTCCATTAACGGCCTGTGTCTGATAACTAAAGAACTGTAAAGATGTATAAAGTGAATAAATGTTTTTAACACGTTTGTTGTCCTTAACTTTATTTTGGGTTTGGTCTGCTGTGAATTCTTTAGTCTAAAATTAACAACAGCGCCATTGTTGTACGAGGCGATGCGAAGATACATCGCCACACCCTTTACGAAACCGGGGTTGTTTGTTTTCCGTCAGGAGCTGTTCGGTGTGGGCGGTTCCCTTTCCTTCTTAACTGCTGGGCACCCGGCGGCCGGTATTGGTTTAACACAACACGCGCACCCGCCGAACGAGCCAATCAGAGAGCAGAATTGAGCTATACGCGTATTTTGAACTGTGTACAAACGGACTGGACTGAGAGCAGCAGGTAGAGAAGCGACGCGTTGCTCGTCTCTGACAAGTTTTGGCTGGTTTAAACTGTTCACTGACAATAGCAACGGAGTCTGGAATTTTACGATGAGAAAGAGGTGAGGTCAAAACGTTTTCGAGACAAAGTCAGAGTTTGTAAAACGTGAAATAACCGTAGACGGTATGCATTAACCTAACTGTTGATCAAATTAGCTGAACTAACGTCAACGTCGGTTAGCGCGATCAGATGAGTGGATTCTATGACTGTTTTCTTTGGTTTAAATGTTTGTTTTTATAAACGATGTATTGTTAAACGAGCTGACCATGTCTTCACTGGCTGCATGTCCCTGTAGCAAGGTGCTCGCGGCAGAGGCGGTGTCGTGTCTCAATAAAGCGCTGTGCCATCTCAAGGACATTTGGGAGGAAATCGGTATCCCCGAGGACCAGAGACTACAGAGAACTAATGTTGTCAAGAACCACATTAAGGTGAGACGTCGAATACCACGTTTATGATGTATGCTGTAAACTTGTAACGAGACCTCTGGTGTGAAAGATTATCACTTTGCCTATGAACCGGTTTCGGCAGAGGAGGAGGTGGTTTTTACAAGATCACACCAATCATATGTGAACCTAACGTCTCTGACGTTGATCAACGCATTCGAGTCTTTAGTTTGGGGTTATGTTCACCAGATCCTGGCTGATGCTGGGTTTCTTCAGGCTGGTGTTGATAATTGAAAGTCTTAAACATGTGATAATGAAAATTGGGACATTTGACAGTGTAAAAGCAAGTAATTCTAGTTCTACATATCTTCTATACTGCAATTGCTTCTTGCTTTGAGTAAATGTATTTATCAAATCTTGTTTTGAGGTGCTTCATATATCCTCCAACTTATGAGCATTCATTTATCAGCATTGAGACACATATCAAAGTAGTGGCTCATTTATCACACAGATGTGATGTGTGGATAATTTATCAGTTAGGTGCATGTTAGTCTTTTGTTGCATTTACAAGCTAACTCTTATTAAACTTTCTGTGCATTTCTAAAACCCTTTGTGATGAGCAAATTTCCACCCTTTTCATATTTACAAAAACTTGTTTTCATTTGTAGCAACAGTTCTCAAGAAATATGCACATTTGTGGAAGAAAAGCTGCTGTAAAAAAGATGTTATAGTAATGTTAAGTAACAATTAACATTTCATGTTTTCTACAGCTGAGTTGAAGTACTTTGTGCTCATCTCCTTGATAGTCGTGGTGTGTATTAGTAAACTAGAACAGGCACTAATGATTTTTAGACATATCTGCACCAAGGACTCTAAACTTGCTGGTTGAAACTAGTTATATGGTGGCACTGGAAAGAAATTCAAAATCTCTGTATCCATATTGGCCACAATGACTGCACAATCATGATTTCTTCTATTGTTTATCCCCCAGAGCTTACTAGATATGATGATCAATGAAGAGGAATCTCTGAAAAAGAGGCTCATAAGTAGCATTCAAACATGCAGGACAGAAATGGAGAAACTCTGCATGGAGCTTCAGCTCCCCGTGTTTGAGGTAACGTCAACTCTAACGTCTTTTTAGAGCACCGGCGGAGTGAAGTTGCTAATGCTGGATTTTGTGCGGAAATGTCTAATGTTTTTTTCTGTTAATTGACAATATACTTTCATTTGGTTCTAAAAAGATTCATAACCCAAGTAAAATTCCCCTCAGTAATTGCAGTTATAGCTGGTTGGTGATAGACTTTAATAGTTAGCTTGAGAAACACTTTGTAAAGTGAATCTGATGTTATCTTCTCTGTGTGTTCAGGAGGAGACTGGCATCAGCATGCTCCAGCAAGAGAAGAACATCCGCACACAGGTGCAGGCTCTGGTGAAGGAGAAAGCTCAGCGGATGCAGCAGCTGAAGACTCTGATGGAGCAAGACCAGGACCTGTGTGACATCCTGTGCTCCGTGCCTTATCGCATCGCACCTGACTCTGTCCCCTCACCAGAACAACTGGAGAACTTCAGCCAGCACATCGTTAACCAGAACGCAGAGAAGGTGGGAGCTTGCTTTGTGACATTTGCATCAGTTCAGTTACTGCAGTAGAAATGCTCCTATCTCTATTCAAGAGTGTACATGTTGATTTCACGTTCAGATTTAGAAATGCTCTCCCTCAAAACCCTGTGCTTGCACTCAAATAGTCTCTGCTTGTGCTTGGATTTGCTCTGCTTCTGCTCAAACTGTGTACTTGCACTCAGATATATATATTATTTTATGCAATCCAGCTTCAGGCCTTCTCCTCTCACTCAGACTGCTTCTGTGTGCTCTTGAAACATCTGGTCTCAGATTTATGATCTCTGACTTTTTGTGCAACAAACAACCCTGTCAAAATTCCTAGACTGAAACAATACCAGCTGTAGTCTAGGTTGATAAAATTCTAACCCTCCCTTTGTATATGGAATATGGTGGCCAACAAGGGTAAACTCACTGCAACAGCCTATTCCATTTCCATCAGGAGAAACGTAATGCAGCTTCAGAAACAATACAAAGTCAAAAATACACAAAATGAATGAAAAAGAAAATATGCTGCATACCTAGTCAACCCAGGAAGTTCTGCAGGCCTCTAGGAGGAGCACCAATCAAAACAGCTTGATTTTTTTCTTTGATATTGTCTTTTCCCTCTAAAGTCCCTGAGAACGTCCTGCACTGACTGGATCTGCAGCGTTTTTCTGTTTTTTAGGGTGTGTGTGTTTTTGACTTTGCATCGTTTCTGTATTTGCATCGTGTTTAATGTTTCTCCTGATGGAAATGTTTTGGGCCGTTGTAGCGCGTTTGCCTTTGTTGAGAAGACTGAATCTCTCTGTTCTTAGGAAGCTAATATTGTTGAGGCATAATCTTTTTACCTAACAACAAGAGATATTTAAATTAAAGGTCTCATCAAATGACTTTAACATTATAGGGAGGGACATTTAATAATTCTTGTTAAAGGCAAAATGTTTGTCAGACACCCCTGAGATGTAACATGCACCATCCTCTCCTGAATATTACATTTGTGCCACTTGGACTCTAATCACATCACTTTAGGAAATCAGGACAGTGTTTTTTGCCACCTGAGGTCCCATAATGTGCTGCTAATTAGAGTTATCTTACAGCAAAAGCCTGCAGGTGATGGGATTAAAGTTTGTTGTCACATTGGGTGAACATTTTATAATAAAGTAACACATTTGACAGTTTCCTTAAATATGAGGTGGGATTCAATACGTTAAACCTTTATCATAAACACAAGCTAATCTGTACTTGACTAAACGCTGTGCTGCTTTTATGTTTCCAGGCGAGGCGCTATGCTGAGTTCACAGACCTCAAAAAGCAAATCATCCTGTACATGGAAGAGCTGGACCAAATCCCCGAGACCAGCTTCGAGAAGGACGTTGTCTGCGAGGATGAGGACTCTTTTTGCCTTTCCAGAGACAATATTACTTCACTAAAACTGCTTCTTTGTCAGGTAAGACGGTTTTTATACATTGCATTCAGTGAAACTTTGAGCCCTTTAAGGATAATTATAAGCAGGCCTTGAAAGTTGATTGGCTGTTACCACCTTATTGAAGACGTAATTGAAAAGTCTGGGAAAGACTTGGCAACTTGATGCTTTTCCATGTCATGTTGATCCTGCAGCTGGAGGAGCGCAAAACCGAGAACGAGGCAAAGTGTGAGAATCACCGAGAGAAGATCCAGCGGCTGTGGGACAGACTGCAGGTTCCCCACGAGGAGAGGGAGGTCTTCAATGAACACATGGTCACATCCAAGAAGAGGAACCTGGATGCAGTAAGAAGATTAAAGTGTTCTGTGTGCTGCTGACTCCAGTTTTAGTTTAGAAGTTTTTGTTATTCATGGATAGCTGTGACTGAGTACTGTGGCTGCTGTTTTGCTGGTCAGTTTACACAAATTTCTTTTTTCCTCAGTTACAAGCAGAAGTTCAGCGTCTGGAGGAGCTCAAGCTGCTAAATATCCGCAATGTCACGGACGCCATCCGCTCCGAGATCTCTGTATTTTGGGAAAAGTGCTTCCTCAGCACTGACCAGCGGCAGGCCTTTGCTCCATATTTTAGCGGTGTGTTCTCTTGTTTGAAATGTTTTAATCAGAACAACATTGAACTTGAGTAAAGACTTGTTAAGACTCTAATCAAATTTTTTTTAGAGGATTTTACCGAAGAGCTGTTGAGTCTGCATGATGCTGAGATCCAGCGTCTGAAGCAGCATTATGAGGCCCACAAGGAGCTTTTTGATGGGGTTCAACAATGGGAAGAAAGCTGGAGACTCTTCCTAGAGCTGGAGGTCAGTACACGTTGACAAAAACCACAGTAGCAAAAAACCTGTCCTGTCCAACAATTTATCTGAAGCTGTGGTAGTGGGGCTAAACCAGAGCAATTACATTTTACAGATACTGACCAGCTATAATTTCTCAATGGAAAAAGTATTTTGAAATACCAAATGTAATAAATAAAAAAGTTAAGACGTGCAGCAGAAGTTTGAATTCTTTTGAAAACCCAATTTACATCCACTTAGACCCGTTGATTTTTTTTATCTTGTTACGCTGCTGCATGTTGATAGAATTGCTTTTATTAAGGTTGTAGTATGTCTCTTTCACAGAAAAAAGCCACAGATCCGACAAGATTCACAAACCGAGGAGGGAATCTTCTCAGAGAGGAGAAACAGAGATCTGAGCTGCATAAAAGCCTGCCTAAGGTGAGACATGATGGCCACCTGTTGTTGTTTTCTAAAATATCTTGTAACAATTCTTAATCATTTGACAATAATTTGATGTCATATGTTTGTGTTTTTAAGCTTGAAAAGAAATTAAAGGCCCAGATTGATGCATGGGAGAACAAACAGGGTCGTGAGTTTCTAGTAAACGGCCAGATGTTTCTGCAGTATGTGGAAGAACAGTGGGAGCTGCACCGAATAGAGAAGGAAAAGGAGAAACAGGAGAGGGTAAACAAAGCTGCCTTGTTGTATTACAGGCTTAGTCTGTATGTTGGCCTTGAAATATATTGACACTTCCTTTTACAAACAGCATCTCAAGAAGAGCAAACAGACCGAGGAAGATATGCTCTACGGAACATCAGTACAAACCCCCACCAAACGTCGATTCCTTGGAACTACTACCCCAAATAAATCACGAAAGGTGGTAACCCCAGTTTGTGGCTCACTTTTAAAGTTATATTGTAAAGTCTTGCTTTAACACGACTTCAGTTTTTGTCAGCACTAACCTGCTCCCTCTCTTTCTTATCAGTTTAATGTGACTTCCAGCATTTCTAGTGCTACTTCCAACAGCACCATGCGCTCTGCCTACAGTGGAACCGTTTGTCGCTCACCTGTGCCCCGCCTACCTCTGTCGGCAAACAAGGTTGGTTACCTTTTCAAAAAAGTAGAAGTTATACTCACCTCAAAAACGCATGTCAAGCCAAAAGAGGATGTAATGGGAGTTGGAGAAATTTGCACACACAGTTTTACCTCCCAGTAAAAAAACATTTTAACTCGCAAGATCTTTATTAGAGTCACCGTGAGAATGAAATGAAGGCATTTAAGTTGGATGGACAACTGACATTAAAATTAAAAACTAGCTTATTACAATTTTCACTTTCCTGCTCCGGGGTAAAATGTGATTTGCTAGAGCTAGGACGATATCCCAGATTTGATACAATTGTCATTTGATTTTACGGTGTATTGCATTTTCTTTGTTTTAACACCAGACCATGTGTTGTTAAAGAGGATAGTTCCCACGTGTCTGATGTCATTGTTGTGTTGTGTGTCCTCCAGGCTCCAGGAGCACGGACACCAGTTGGTGGTAAACCCCCCCACCCACGCCTGCAAGGCTGTAACAAAGAGAATGAGGCCCAGTTGAAGGGGACCCCTGTGAGTGGTGCGTTGCTGTCCTGCGCTAGTCCACAGCGTAACTTCAGCATAAACTCTGTTGCCAGCACATATTCAGACTTTGTGGTAATTTACACTTTTGTCTCTAATCTGTTTATTTTCTCTGCAGCCTTTTCCTAATTTCTGCGCAGTAACACATTTAAGTGTATGGTAGAGCCTTGTGATGATGCACAAATGCTAATTATGTACATTTATATTGTAGAGGGACTTGGTCAACACTGAATCTGTTCAGTCAAGGTGTGTTTGGAATCATAAAGCCTCTTGTAATTCTGACTAATCCTGTTCAACTCAACTTGCAGTAATTGCATGCCTCTAATCAAAGGAAGAACACGCACAGTTAGTAGGCATTCAGACTGAAATCAGCACTTCCTTAAAAACATGCAGGAGGGTGCGATGGTGAAACATGAAATATGATCCAGGAAGTCCAGACTGACCAGATCTGTGAAGTTGAGGGCTTCTCAGACACCAAAACACAGAAACATGATTTTATGACTAACTTAAAGATGGCCTCCACTCAGGCTTTAACCTGTAAATTGCTCCACTTTAAATAATAATTTGTATTTAATGATTTTTCATTATAGTTAAATTATTATAATAAATTATTATAGTTAAAATCATTGAAATGACATCTACTCCTTCTTTAAATATATGTTGAACTGGACTGTAAAGTCCATTTTCAGTGTGTGTGTGCTGGAGGCTTCAAGTTTCCACATTGCACTTTTGCAAGTTGAATATGGAACCAGGATTGGCTTCCAAACAATTTGTGATGGACAGCCCCTGAAGATGGCATTTTCATTAAGCACATAGAAACTTTCCATTTTCAGCAAATAAATGTGAAAACAT
This sequence comes from Nannoperca obscura, assembly GCA_036024295.1. NCBI lineage: Eukaryota > Metazoa > Chordata > Actinopteri > Centrarchiformes > Percichthyidae > Nannoperca > Nannoperca obscura. Next base: position 521 of record JAVQJL010073432.1, on the reverse strand, counting down.
TCTTCTACTGTCAAACCCTGCACAGGCATCAGTCTATACAGTGAAGCTCAAACATTCAACTGTAGGAACAAGAAGAAAAACACATTTTTGAGTGGAGTTTTCAGTTTTTAGTACGCAGACAGGCTGTCTGTTTCATTTTTTCATACAGGGCTCAAGTCGGTCTGAATGCGGCTTTACCCCACAACCACTGACCCTCCCAGACTCTTCGCTGCACCTACATTTCTCTTTCCAAACCCCTTTCTGCACAGATCGAGCTCAGTTTTATTTCTGTTCAGTGGAGAAGAAATACAATTTTCCTGATAGCATCCTGGTAAATGTAGGAATCACTAAGTAAAAGTAGACTGTGTGGGTTCAGAAAAACTAGATGATAACTAGCTGGATGTGGATAACTTGATGATACTTAAAGATGTTTAAACAAAAGGGTGGATTTCATCTCATGGGTCAGAGTTTAAAACCTTCGTCTGTGTGATTGTCTTCTCTCTAATTCACACTAACCAGTGTCATTCCATAATGATTAGTAA
>JAVQJL010073418.1:0-14173 GCA_036024295.1 Nannoperca obscura | reverse complement strand
AATATATACAGTGTTATCTTCATTTAAATGTCAAAAAGTATTTGCGGCTCCCGGTGTTTTCTTTTCCGTGGAAACCGGGTCTAAATGGCTCTTTGGGTGTTAAAGGTTGCCGACCCCTGGTCTAGGTCATGCTAGCTACCCAATTTATTCAAGTAAAGCAGACACCTATTACTACTTTACATTAGTTTGTGTGCACTAGTGTTTTTCCTAGGGAAGACCACATCAATAACATGATACAAACAGTATAGTGCAAACAGTGTGTGAGTGTGTCCTTCCTAGGCTCTGATATAATATTGAAGTAGCCTACATTTCTAATGCACATTGATGGTGAGGCCAATTGAGGTTGAAGTGATACAAGTAATACGGGCAAAGACACAAAGAGCTGTAGTGTATACCCGTTCCTTTGCAGGTGCTGGTGATGATGATGATGGTGTGTGTGTGTGTGTGTGTGTGTGTGTGTGTGTGTGCATGGTTGCATGCAAACCAAAAGCTGCCCCAGACAAAAGGGAGCTAATCGTTCCAGATTGTACTGGCTGCTTTTCGGAAGACTTCAGTTTGCTTTAGGCATCAGCCATGGACACAACAGGGTACCTTTCTTTCCAGGCCCTGTCCCCTCTCTCTCCAACCCCTAAGTCATGCTCATCTGCTTTCATGGCACTGCAGCCAGACTGCTTTACAAATTGAGCCTGTAATCTCGTCAGACATGATGGCTAACATGGTGGGAGCGATGGGAGGTCAGGGTGGGGAGTGGTGGGCACCACAGGATGACTACATGAAGGGTCCAGTGTGAATACAACTTTAAGCACCTAATCATACTTTCTAGTCTTTCTTGGATCCACCTATCTCAATTGTTAGCTGTTAGCTGTTATGAAAAGTCTTTTTGTTTGTTTGTTTTTCACAGTAATGTGACAATACATTTGAAACATTATACATACAACCAGTCAGTCTGTGTTCATGTCCAGAAAACTCCTGTTTGCCAGCAATTGGCATCCTAATGCTGTTGGGAGCATTTTGGGTGTGTAACGTATCATTTGCACAGTGACATCACATCATTGTCTTGTATTATGGCCCAAAAAATATCATTATTTAAAAGTTGGTTTGTAGTCAGTTATCAATGCTGGGGGGTGTTTCACCAGTGAGACTTAATATTTATAACCTGTTAACAAGAAATACATTTTACTTAAATAAGTACTACCTAAAGGTAAGGCATAAAAAATCTGTTTATGCAAAGGCAGGTTGGCTGAGCTGCTTTCTGGTCAGGACCCACCTACACAGCTTAGCCAGACAAACCAAAGGAGAGGGGAGAAAAACATCAACAGCCAAATCATTAAATGCAAATGGGCATCTTTAGTGGCCCTGCTCCTCACTGACTCTCTCCCTTCTAATCACCTTATCCTCTAACACATCTTCAAATGGCTTTGCAGAGCCTGCAGCTCTGTGGTTTATATAGTCATCATCTCATAGCAATTAAGTGTATCTTAGTGGAGCTAGACAATTAACCTGATGTTTTGTGCCCTTAGTCACCAGAACACTCCTGCTGGATTAAGCAGTCCCTGCATGGACACATCTGAGAGGATTATTTGGGACTTCAAAGGGGCATTTATTTGTGTAACCTCCTGTGTACATGGGGATTAAAGGGGAATGCCACTCAATTGAAGAATTCATGTGTCACTTTTGTAGGTGAAACTGCATAATGAGTTCTTCTTTTTCACTTGAGCATGATTATTCAGTATGTGTTGAGTGAGTTTTGTGTGGCCCTTGAGCCTCGTCTGAAGTTTAAAAAATGCATGCATTTCAAATACTCAGATTAGATGGCAGATCTACAGACAAACAAAAAGGCACAGATGAACCACAAATATAACGAAATTTATGAAAAATGGTTGAACATTCAGTAGCCCTCCTTTCAGGACACAAATGAAACTCACAGACACACCAACCTTGTAAGTGACTCTCTCCCTCAGCTGCTTCTGCTTCTCCATCTGAACCAGGTATCCATCAGAGCTGCTTCTGTGGATGGGGTTGGCTGTGTTAACACTCTGGCCAGGGCTCATCTTAGGCTCTTTTCCTGTTATTGGCTTTCCTATAGGGGGCAGAACTGTGTAGGAGCCTGTGCCCTGTGACAAAGTGCTGGTGGGTGTCCTGGGAAGATTTTGTGGAAATGGCGTGGTGTGAACCTCATTTGTACTCCACTTCTGGTCCTCCCCTTCACAGGATAATGGCCACTTTAATGCAGTTGTGCTGAAACACAAAATAATCCTTAGATAAATACTGATTACTAAACTAAACAACAACAAAAAACTTCTATGTTTCATATTGTTATGTATTATTATTATGTTGCATATGCCTATATTTTTATTAATTTCAATGTTGTATCAGACACATTTACTCATTTTCTTTGTCTGATTGTCCCAGTGCTAGTGTTGTCATCATCACAAGACCACAGGTTTGTTTTGACTGCACTAGTGTATCCAGTATTTTGTTGTTTGTTAACCTTATATGCTCTTTTTTCTATCTGAACGCTGTTTCTATCCTGTTTTCCCTGTGAGATTCTTAAAATGTAATATTGTAATATTTGCTCTCTTGGTCAGTAAACTTAAAACTGTATAATTCACTGTATTATTCACCTTCGCCATTGTTCAGGGCTACTCTCCAGGTTTCTCTGGTGAAGTGGAACATTTACCCCTTTCCCAGAAATCTGGGAGGATATAACTGGATTTGATTGCTGATATCCAGGGGACAATGCAAGTTCAACTTCAGATGCGGGGCTCCAATGAGGACAATCATTGAGAGGTGCTAAGTTGAAGATGGCATCCTGGCCCTTCTGCTGGAGTAACGGAAGGAGGTGGGATAAAGTGTTGAGGTTGATGTTCAGGTGGATGTTGGGGGGCAAAGGCTGTAAAGTCGTCCTTTGAGGTTTTGGTTGAGTTTCAGCAGCTGGTCTTGCTAATGGGGAACCCAGACAGTCTCCCCGCTTAGCTCTGACCCCCAAGGCAGGGGGCTGCTGCTGTTGAGGGGGGTTGGGGTATTCTTTCCGCTGGGCTTTCTTCCCTTTGCTGATCTGGGTCACCTGGGGTTAGAGTAGGATTAACAGTTTGAGGATAAAATGCTTTCATTGATGTAGAATGTCAGAGCAATAAAAGGGTACTGATATAAACAAGATTAATGTAAGGGATTTACTCAGTGCACAGGGGTGTTAATTCACAAAACCCAAACATATAGAAAAATCCAAACATATAACAAGTTTTTCCATAAAAACCCCCATATACCCAAACAGAAATCAGGCAGGTAATAACACAGAGTCGCTCTTCTTCTCAACTGCAATACTGTTTTAATGCCAGCAAACAGATTACGTTTAATTTAGCCATTGTCATATTCAAAGACTGTTACTGTCAACATTCAATAGTTTTAACTCCTCTGCATTTCAGTTAGATATGTTAACTTACAAAGTGTAGCGTGGCCTATTTCTGAAGGTGGTGTGGAGTACAAACAGTCAACTCTAAATCTACCCATTTACACCACAAACCCAACAACAGACAGACATGAGCTCTGAATAAAAGGCACAATTCTTTCCCAAGTGTAAGAAGGGCTGGCGCTCTTCTTTGCATGATTTCACCAAATTATTTTGCAGGAGGTCTATGAGCGTGTGTCTCATGCATCTAATGCAGCTGATTTAGCAAACACCAGCTTTGCCCATTCCAGTGGGAAAATATCCATTCTCCTATGCTTGGCAGCATTTAGGTGGCTACTCAAGTGTTCAAAATAATCATGCTTCTCCGATTCTCTCCTTTTTCACTTCGACACCTCTTTAAATTTTGTTAAATCGTCTCTGGCAAGCTCCAGTGCAACAACTCCATTCAACTGGAACTTAAGCGATTAAGCTTCCATACAAACAATACTGACAAACTAGATTTTACTAGATTTTCACACTGTTGTTTGGGCTGATGTGAAAAAATAGGGGAGTCCTACCTTCAACTGTTGTGTTTTCTGGAGGGACCTCTGCTTGTGATCTGAACTGTTCTCTTGACTTTCTGTGCTGGCTGTTTCATGCACCTTTAGAGAGAACACAAGAGAAAGCACACGCTGATACAGAAGAATGTTGAAACAAAATTTCTATATATTTTTTTTGTCTATACAATGGAGCTGAAGCCTTTACTGAAGCCCATTAAAAGCTATATAACACCAACTCAGGGGTACCAATACTGCGTCCATTACTATCAATGCCTATCTTCTTCAACCACATCATATTACATCAATTTTGCTGTTTCAGTTGTTCTTAATGTACCCGTTTGTGGCATGGAGATATGTTCTGTTAATGCTGTAATGAAAATCATTTAGTAAACTTCAGGACTCCCCTCAGTGGCAGAGGACCATCTGAGTGGATCGATGGTATTGACAGGCTGAAGACTTTTTCACTGAATGCCACTAATTCTGTGAGCTTGAACAGATGAAGGTCACAAGAACTAAGTGGATCCAGTTGTAACATATCCATCAATAAGTGTGTTTGTGATTGCATCTAATAGGCTGAAGTGCTACTATTATGCTGAGAACAATTCAGGGCACTGTTGCACAAACCACTTAGCCCTTATGCTGTTTCAATATGTAAGCTGCATGGTCCTTTGTCTCTAGCTTTCGAGCTCATTTTTATGCTTTGGGTAACTAACTGAACCAAATAGGGGAATCTTTTTGAAAGAGACTTTTAGACATGTGGGTGATGTTACAGATGATCAGTAAGGACAGAGCAGTTTGAGATCAGGAGCAGGTATCAGTGACTGCAGTATGTCCAGCAGTGTACACACTTACACACAAACACTTTGGGCTTCTCACCTTTACCCATTCCCCCTGCCATCGCCTTTGTCACCCATTATAAACATCCCTATCAGTTGGAGCAAATGATCAAGCTTGTATTGCATTTTGAGCATGGTAAGCTGTGTAATATCTTTTCTACTAAATTGGGGGGCCCGTAATTGCTTCTCTGCAAGACGATGTCACAACAAAGTCTGGCAATTGCAGTGAGCTGTATTACCTCCTGTACCCAGGAAACATCTGCTTTTCGCAATGAAGACTTCAAAGGGGCTGTGGATCTTGAATTGCATTTAGCTGCTATTGTGGCCAGCCCAGGTAATCTTGATTAGGTGTTTAGACTGAGGCAGGGTATACAGTGGCAGAGAGCTCCCCAGAGCTTTGGTCTAAAGCTATTAAAAGATTGTACATTATGTTCCCCTGGCTTTGAAGTGAGGGCCTGCGAGAGGAGAAGGGACTCTAAGGAGTGAGTGCAATAGCAGAAGATTGATCTGCTACTTCTGTCTTTATCAAAGGAGGCCCAAGCCCCGATGAAGCCAATCATTGCTACCGCCACTCTGCCACTTGGCAGGGCTAAACATTGGCTGCATTAGGAAATAGTGTACATTTAATAACACGTCTAATTATCACATGTAGCCCTCAGATGGCCACTTTCTTCAAAAGACCAAATGGGGTATTTTAAAAGAGGCGAATAACAACTGGCTTGTCTGGACTCATATTGATTTGTGAAATGGATGCGATTTGTACATGGAGCGTTGCTATCTTTTGTAAGCAGCTATAGACAAGAAACGGCGAGAGGAAGCAGAACAAGCATTGTGATAAAGAATGTGTGGTTATCCTAATTATGAAAGGTTTAAGATGTCTCTCTCTCTGACTATTAATATTGCATTTTCCAAAAATCTAATACTGAAAGTAGATAACAAAACTCTTGTGTTACTTCTTTGATCTTTGAAATGTAATTTAGTGTGTGTGAAAATGCACGGCTCTATTCCAAAACAAGAGACTCCAATCTGGCCAAGAGACATAACCAGACGAGTCTGTCTTAATAACTATGTGGAGACTATGACTCTGTATACTCAATATAATGTGTGTGCATTTTATTTCAGAGTGCATTTAACAGATAAATACAATTTACCTTGTGCACTTGCTACTGAGTCACTTAATTGAGTCTCTTATTCAATAATTATATAATATTTATATCTATTTCTGATAAGCTTTGTTGATACATTATGTTTTCGTAGCACACCAAATTCATGGATTAATCCTATGATGAGATAGGAAATAGACTACATGCAAATTGGTGCCCCCTGCTTTTATGCCCTATGTCTCCCATTAAGTAAGACGTGTCTTTGGGGAGACAGGGCAATGGAAAACTAATAAGCGAATTCAGAGGGAAAATGACAAAACACAAGGGTTCAGGAGAGGGAAAGGCTCTGGCTCTGTTTACCATTGCACAAAGCTAACGGCTCTTGACTATGTAAATGGTGATGATATGAGACATTGTAGAGGGCTGGGGCTCAGATGGGTGAACAAGGTTGGGGGTATTACAGCCAGCAAACAGTCTTGTGGCCCGACAAATGGGGAATGTGGGCCATCCCGACCAATTATGCCACTGTGCCAGGTGCAGGGATGTCTAAGAGCCTATTGGTAACCATGCGTCTCTGATGTTCGTGTTGTACACATCAACTCATAATAAGCACTGCATAGCCAGACATGGCTCTTTTCATATGGTGGAGAAGGCAGATGAAAACAGCTATGCTCCTCAGCCAAATTAATTTCCCAGACTGGGTCAGAGCAAACATCATAGGATATTCTCTTAGTTGTTGTCTGAGATGACAATAAAAGATATATAGATACCAATAATATTGCTGTATGAGCATAAGCTTGGCTAAAGGGATAAAAACTGCAAAATAAAACAAAGAAGCAAGTAAAGATGGCTTATATTCTGCTCATGAGAAAAGCTGCATTCAAGCAACTGATAGTGTCTAAATGATTATAGTAAGCTTTCGCTTACATTTCTTATCCCCTGAATGCACAGTAAATACAGATCTTTAGCAAATATCAGAAAACAACAGCATGTGTTGTGCAGGTGCACTGACAAGCCCCAGAAGTGACCTCTGCGTTTTACATATTAATACTTTTAGTAAATGTAGCCAGGTTTCCACAGCATTATGACTATCATATTCTAATTCTAAAAAAACTATACTTACTGCCTAAAATACACAACGTCACAAACTTGCCAATAGCTGTTTGGACATAATGCCTCTCAATCAGACAACCAGAGCCTGCTTTGTTAATTTCCAAAACAAACTTAAATTGTAAATTGTAAAAGAAAAACATCATAGAGGCCACTAGATTAAATAGATGTAGTTAATCTGTCCATCACCAAACAATGATACAGAATGATACAAAACAGATCACAAATAAATTCAGTGTAAACTATCACAGTTTAAAACACTACCATTTTATATTTCATTCCAATATTTTCAGAAGTCTATCCCCAGTCAAATCCATTCTTAAGAAATGTAAGTGCAACAATAACTTGGCAGCCCAAGAATCATTATCAATGCTAGTGCAGCTCCTGGTGTCTGTTTCTGTAATTACAACCTGTTTTAAGAGAAGGCCTGCCTAAGAGTGACCATTACACAGATGTCTGAGAATTTGTTGTCAATTTCAAAGATTCTATTCTCATTTGTTCATGTTAACCATAAGCAGATGCCATTGCTGAGAAAAATCTACATTCTCTACACACCTTATTGACATTATGAGGCATCCCCTGCTTTAGTGCATGCACCATCACATAGGAGCCACATTTGGATGTGTTGCGCCACAGGTTTATTTTGTTGCGTTCCACTATGTCCTCTGTGAGTCTTTCTTGCTTTTTGTTGGAGAAAACTTTAGGACTCGTCAATGTAGATGCGCTTGTTTGTTTTATTTGCGTGGGGCCTCCTTGAGTGCGTCTCAGGTGTTGCTGGTTGCAGGTCTTAAATTCTTGGATGTACACAGCATGTGTATCGTCTGTCTGCTCAGGATATATGCTTATATTTTCACCTGCTTTATCACAGCTATTTTCTCGCTTCTCTCTGAATCTTCTGTCATTTTGAATGAAAATGCTGGATGGCCTTGAAGGGTCAGCCTCTGGTGATCTCACTTGTAAAGCATGGTTGTGACAGTGGGCAGATGTTACGGAGTTAGTCTGACCATCTTGTGGGTGTAGGCGGTACGGCTGCACAAACTCGTTGCCAGCCATGTGCGGAGTCACCACAACAGCTGGGCTTGTGTTGACGATGTATCTGTATCCTCCTTTTATTACCAGTCCCTGTCTGTCACCACACGACTGACTAGAAATCTCTTTAGGGACTTGATAATATTCCTCGATGGAAATCTGTGGACTCTCATTGAAGCGGCCAGCTCCCTTCAGGTTGGTCCTCCAGTTGGGGTCATAGCGCAGGTCAAAATAGGCATCATCAGAGAGCAGCTGGCTGCGAGGTTAAAGAAAGACAAAAGGAATAAATATATGTTCAATCTACAACTAGCTTCAGACTAATATTTGTATCAGAAAGTTATAGCTCTATTGGAGATAAGAAACAAAATGAAATAATCCAAGAATATGTACGCATAAGTACAGTATGGTCTTAATCATATTATGATGTAATTGATTGAATTGTTGGTAAGCAGCTCTATTAATGACATTTCCATATCCAAAGGACGTTTTACAGACACCAGAATGACACATAGGACTGTAGAGAGAGGTCAAAGGAACAAGAGGCATTACACCATTATTAGAATGATGATGTTCTCAAACAAATAGAGCTAGGCCTTATCAGAGACTTCTGAAATTGAAACAGATGAGGGGGATTATGAGCCTGTATTTACAGATAATTTTCGTATTTTCACCTCCAGGCTCACTAATGAGAGTGTATTTGAGAGCTACTAGCGGGGGAATGGTTCGCAAACGGCAATTTTCAGCTTATGAAATGGCTTGAAAATTGCAGGCTAAAATGGTCTTTCTGATAGTGATGAAAAGATCTCATTAAAATAAATAGCAGAGAGCCTCTTTGTTGTGCTTACTGGGAGGACGAGGGGAGCCTAATTCCCCTGCCGTGATGTTGTGTGTCGGGGGGAGGGTTGCCTAGGTGTAGGGCCCTTCACTTCGATGAGGCCAAAAGGGTAAGGGATGTCTCTCTAATGACTCAGACTCAAACAAGTTAGAGAATGCATTATAGACAACATGCAGCTGGGCGTGATGCCTCTAACACTGGCAAAACACCACATCCTATTATTTCTTGCCCAAGATACAGACACATATATACAAAAGGCAGTGAAATATTGTGACAAAACACTGAAAGGGAAAATGAAAAAACTTGGTCATAAGGACTATACTCAAATTTCTTTGCAATATCTCGAGTTAGATAGGTGTAAAATATAGTGAAGAGGGATGAATGAAGTTGCTTAAATAGGAATATTTTGCTTGAATGAGGAATGCCCATTGGGCTTGTAAACTATGCAACTGCAATGTGTGAAAAGGCTTACACACTTTGAGGAGGCAGTAAAGAGGACTATGTGAACATGATGATGGGAATGGGACTGTGTTCACTGCCATGGCTCTCTGAAATTGAGCCTTTTGTGAGTCTGTCGTGATCATTTTCCTTTGAAACAATGTACTTTGGAAGTGGACCCACACTTGGTGAACATCAATCTGTACGGGTTAATGACAGGAAAATGGAGAATGCCCCTTTTCTATTTTGGAGGGAAATAACTATCAATGTTTGGGGAAAAGGAAACAAAAACAGATGTGGTGTTGTCCTCACCATAGATGCCTACCTCTGCTCCATCAAAAGAGAGAAAGAGAGACCTCCTTTATAGCAACAATGATCCTTGTTAATGGACCACGAGTGACCACTTATTGTGATCCACCCAAACAAAACAAAAATCTAATTTCCCTCAAATGAAAGCTGTTATTTTGAAAGCACCTGAATTAGGCCATTCTCACTACAATGCACCATTGGTGCCTGCATCTCATTAAATGACTGACACCATTTCATTGTTAAGTGATGAATGAAGGCTATTTATCTTTTATCATCCCTGTGCTGTTTAAAAGTAAAATGTTTGATTGCTGCTGCCATTCTCCTTGTGGTATTACATCTAAGCAGCACTATTATCTGCTTAATTTTAATTAATTTGTCACAGACACTGAATGTGACAGTCCAGTTCAATAGGCAAACTGAACAAGGTTGGGCACAACCCTCATCGTGGTGAATAGCTTATAATGCCATGTTTATAGAATTACTTTGATACACAGGCCTATACAGCCAATAATGTGATCAGTCAGATTCTTTTCCCAAGGTCTATACCCCACTCCATAACCACCCAAAATGATATTGAGTTTTAATCAAAGCATAACAATTGTGCCACTAAAATCAATCACTGCCATCTACTGGCCAAACTGCATAATTCTATAATAAAATTTAAAGGATAGGTTTGGTGATTTTCTTTGTTTTTCTTATAATATTCTTATAACAAATTCCATTCAAGGTCAAAACCAACAATTATTGTTTGTGTATCTAAAGTCTGATATATCTTCTTCTTTCCGCCACAGAGCTCCATTGTTATCCAAAGACTATTAAAAACACATTAGTTTGCCCAAAAATGCACTATTTGCTCATGTTTTGAATAATGTTGGCCAAGAACTACAGGAACGTGCTCTATTAGAAAATGACTGAGCCCTTTTTTAAAATAAAGGATGAAGTATTGAGTGACAGACAGTAAGGAGTAAGGAGGACTAATTGTAATGCATTGTAGGTTTTGGTCTGTTTGTTTGTTTGCTGACCTGCTTGAAGTAATATAAAAGTGTACTTTTATCAGGTGAGTTCATTACAGCCTGATGCCATTGTTAGCTGTTTGCTAGCTGTTTCGTGTGCAACAGAACACACTTCTGAGCACAACTAACTGATGCTGGGTGAGTCCTGTTGGTATCTTGAATGTTGCAACACCAAATGAGTTATTTGCCAGGAAAATTGCAAATTGTGTAACTTACCTTGTTCCTTCTCTTTCACCTATTTGTGTATCCAAATATTCAGTCTGTAAAAGGCTGGGGTTCCTCTTGGCATGTGGGTGTGCTGCTACTTCTAGGCTATCATAAACCTGAAGATCTTCGGTTTCCTCGTTATTTTCATCTCCATGCTGTAAGCTGTCAGCGGTCCCCTTTTGAAGAGGTCTGACCACAGAGTCCCACTGGCTGGCCAGAGCTGCTTGTGTTGGAGAAGGATGCCTCTCTTGCTCAGTCTTCAACACTTGACAGATCTTTTCTTGTTTGAGTCCGTTATCCATGTTTATCTTGTAGGTGGACAGTCTGCTTCATGGAGATCTGATCATCTATGTGGTAACTTACAAACACTGCAACCAACAAAAAAGATAGCTTTATTGTACAAAATGAACAGCAGACTGTAAAAGGATGTTAAGTATTAATTTTATGGCTTTGAATTACATGTTCCTGAATAGCTAAAGTGAGGGCTTAGATATGTAGCATCAAAAAACTCACATTCCAGCAGGCAAGTCTGCTCTATGTATTTTCATATACGCAAATTCTTAACACTTTTCTGATAAATCCAAGGAAAAGTCAGAGACAACCCAAGCTCACAATGTACGCTTAAAATGGTCATGGTAGTATGCCTGCACTAAATATGTCAGTATTGTTTCAAGAATGAGAATACTGGCAGTTTGATTCATCTTTTATACACAGTTTAATATTCATGTAACTTGTTTTAGATGAGTTTCAAAATGTCACCAGGAATATGTGAAACAAATACAGATTTGTATGCTTTTGATAGGGAAGATGCAATTTAACATAGTTCCAGTACAGAGTATACAATAGATTTTATAGCTACTGCTAAGTTTCAACTCTTGTCCCTAGTTGGGCTTTTACATGTACAGTGTAATTAAAATGTTTACTCATAGCAGGAAAAGCACCGGTGTTATATGCTCATAACATAAGAAATGGTTCTATTCTATACAAGTTTCCAGTAAAGTCATAACTTGTGAGCAAGCTTGCACAATACCAGTCCCTGAAACAAATTTCTGAACTAATTCATCACACAGGTATGTTTTTCCTAGTGTCCCACGTGTCAAAATGACATGGGTATTGTCTTCCACTCAGAGTGCCTGGTGATAATCCAAATTCTTGCTGGGCCACTTTGACACGAGGGACACAAGGAGTGCAGCCAACATTACTCTTATTAACAAGTCAAACTGGCTGTTAAAAAAGCGCGAATATGTTGAAGACTTTGAGGAGACTCATTCTAATGGTCCATCCCTATGATCAACTAACGCTAATTGTTTTCAAAATATATACATTACAGCGTATTTCTTCATCCTATGCATAAAGTATTTAACTGTACTGCATTCAGGACAGCGGTTGACTATCAGGTCAATTCATCGGTGACCTGATAGTCAAGTGAAACGGAGAGAAAGACTGAGAAGAATGGTTTCCTCCAGTGAAGCTCTCAATCCAAAAACAAAACGACATCGGTTGTATCTTATACCGTTTGGGAAGTGTGGAATCGTAAATTAGCGTTATGTCAATTGTCTGTTTCCATCGCTTAACGATAGTTTATGTCAGCTCAGCTAGCTTTGCAGCGATCAGCTACTTGAACGACACTAACATAACGGTAGAAAGAAAGACACGTCAGCTAAAACCACGTAAAAATATCTACTGCATTTCTTGTATTTCCAATGTCAAAGACACTGAACTGTCGCATTAATAAAACAACCGAGTAAAGTAAACTTGAGACACTCACCTGTGTTCCTGTTGGTACTCTTGGCAGCAATGCAACCATGGAAACGCCGACGCACACGTGCTTCCTTCAAGTGCTTCATAAAAGCTCCGACTTCCAGCGTCACGAACATACCATGGATGTTTCTGCGGCAGACATTTTGTCACAAGCCGCTACACAGGTTAACTTTTAAGTTATTAATGGCTCCGTTCCACTTAAGTCTCGACTCCGGTAACGATGCATTCAACAGAGGAAGCACAATAAGCACGTTCTCGGAAATTGAGCACCCAAACGGGTTGCAGCCATGTTATTCAATACGCATGTTTTCATGCCGATGTCTGCCATGCACTGTGGGTATTAGGGCATGTCGCAGCTTTATCTCATCAGTCCACACATTGCTCGCGGGCCGTTTCTATGAAATACTAGTAACACGTGTGTAAAAATATTGCATTCACTTAACAGTATTGTCCAGACATGTTTATATTAGGTGACATGTCTCAAGAGTAGTGTACACAATTGTGTTTGTAATACACAGCATCACGTAAAGTACCTTTCTTCTATGACTTCGAAAAGTAACTGCCGGAAAATGTTGTGCAACTTTGACCTCAGCACAAGTCACTTTGTGAAAGCACAAGTCTAGTTACAATGCACTAAAAGCCACTAAGCCATAGCAGTCAGTGCAGCAGTTATAGCAACCTAATTATACCATTGATCCAATTTACCTAACAACTTCTAAGTGGATCAATATCAGCTTGAAGATGAATGGCTCTGCAGAGCATAAAAGAGATTGGCAGAGGGTTACAAGATTTTTTTATTTTCAAGGAAGTGACATCTCAGTATACCAAATACTTCAATAGACATGTGAACTGACAGTTGTGCCAAAAAGCTGTTCCCCAGGTGTGTCACAAACAATGCAATAAATGTGATCCCAAACCCGTTTTTTTATTTCTTTAAATTACACTCTTTAGCTTGTTGTAACATGTGCTATAAGAGGGTTTCTTTCTTAGAAAAACATCTTGGGAGTTGCGGTTGAAGTGATGGAATGTTTAGTCAACCTCCTCGATGGTTGGTCCAGAGGATCCACCACCACCACCAGGAGCTGCACCACCAGCTCCAGGGAAGCCACCAGGCATGCCCTCTGGCATCCCACCTGGCATGCCACCAGCACTCTGGTACAGCTTGGTGATGATGGGGTTGCACACCTTCTCCAGCTCCTTCTGTTGATGCTCATATTCATCCCTCTCAGCAGTCTGCAAAACACGGACGTTTAGAATTCAGGCAAAGACACCATGGCAACAAAACACACTGCTGAATATTCACCTGGTTCTTGTCCAGCCAGCTGATGACCTCATTGCATTTGTCCAAAATCTTCTGCTTGTCTTCATCACCGATCTTGCCAGCAAGCTTCTCATCCTCTACAGTTGACTTCATGTTGAAAGCATACGACTCCAGTCCATTCTTGGCTGACACCTTGTCACGTTGGACGTCGTCTTCAGCCTTGTACTTCTCAGCTTCCTGGACCATGCGTTCAATGTCCTCCTTGCTGAGACGACCTGGAAAAAAACTGCAAGTCAGAACTTGTGGCACGGTACATTTGAGAC
>JAVQJL010073414.1:0-18145 GCA_036024295.1 Nannoperca obscura | reverse complement strand
ATACCACCGCACACCTTCAGAGGTCTAGTGGAGTCCATGTCTCGACGGGTCAGGGCTATTTTGGCAGCAAAAGGGCGACCTGCACAATATTAGGCAGGTGGTCATAATGTTATGGCTGATCTGTGTGTATTAAAATGTGTTTGTTAATTTGTATACTTGATTATTTTTGTTTAGTTGTACTTTGAAAAGATTTATTAGTTGGCATTAGTATTTCTTCTGCCATTTATCAGGGTTAGGTTACACCTGCTTCTGGTCATCTTTTAAGCTTCACCTTTATGTTCATCAAGGTTATTTCTGTTTAGAAAGTCCCTGAAGCAATGAGTCACATTATTTCATCTGCGTGAGTAGCTGGAGCTTCTCTAAGCATTTTATGGAAATGAGCGTCACCCAGGCAAAGGGCTATCATTGACTTTGCTTAGTGTCTCTAGCTGGGAGGTAGTCTCATTGAAATGCACCTCACACCTTACCAGTTGGGAGCAACTACAACTATCCACTAACTCTTTGCTGTGTGCAGTCTATTCTTTTATAACAGATAAACAAACAAGACAGCTGTATCTTCTAAAGATGATTATGTTGTACTGTGTATCCAGAATATGTATTATTTGTCTGCTTGTGTCTGCTCTTATCTCATCCCATTCAGTCCTGTGCCAGTAGCTCAGAAAACATTCTTTAATAACTGTCATATCTGTCTTTATTTCCTTCTCCAGGTGTGTTTAGAGAAAATGCAGGACCTTCAGCTGGCCCTGGTGATTTCCAGATTGTACGAGTCTGAGTTTGAGACCGCATCCACCTACAAAAGGATCCTCCAAAGACATGTTCTGGGACAAGACAAACAGGTGCAGAGTTTGTCTATGTCACAGCCTCCACAATCTATTGTTTTTTCTGGCGAAAAATGCACTATTTCATCAAACTACCATTAGCTGTTTGACTCCAGCAGCCATTGTAATTCTTTGTGTGTGTTTCAGATTCAAGCCCATCAGGACCCGTTCCTGCGGAGCATGGCTCACTGGGTCCTGGAGGACTACAGCAGAGCCTTGGACACTCTACTTGAGCAGCCTGCTAACAGAGCCATGTGTGGGTCCACTGAGGGCAAATGTGATACTGGTAGGTCTGCAGTACTCTTTATTCTTATCATTCTTTTTTCTTACTTTTATTCAAAGGAGAAATTAAGATGGGTTTAGTCATGCACTCGCCAAATTCACATTATGACCATGCAGGGTTTTTTTTTGTTTGTTTAAACAAGGAAACGTATAGACGAATTATAAATGAGAGAGAGCAAAAAAGAACCAAGTGATTATTTAGACAAAATATATGTAATGCACCCCATTTTGTCATTGATGGTATTGACAATGTATTCTGGTTATTTTAAATGTTCGTCTTTTATTGCAAGACTTTGAATTGAAAAATATTAGCAATGTTTTTTCAAAGATTTCTATAGTTAGTCATCGGATCAGACCAGTTTTTCTAACTGTATTTTTGTCTTATCAAACTTTTAAATTTACATAGTTTTGTTTCAAAATACATTGTATTCATGAATGACCAACATTTAGCCAGAATGTATGTGTTAGTTTGACTCTATTTGAATATTTTTACTGTAGTAGATATAGTCTACACTGTCAGAAGCTTCTAAAATATCCTTTTTTTGGACATTGCAGACAAGTGCAACATTGCAGGTAAAACAAGGTGGAGAGACTAAGTGCTGCAGACTGTAATTTGGCGCTGAGAGGTTGAATCCTCATGCAATTTCACACTCTTAAAGGACCAAAAATAGTTGCAAGGATGAGATATTTTGTGAAAGCAAGGTAATTGCAGCCTACTGGACACAGAAAATCATTTAATTGAAGAAAATATACAAAGTCTGCCTAATGAACAGATGAACTGAACTTAATATGAACCTCACTTTGACTTAAGCGCCAAACCAGTCCCAGATTAATGTCCCTTTGCTACATGTGTTCAGTAATGATGTTACATTACATTACATTTAGGCATTTAGCAGACGCTTTTATCCAAAGCGACTTCCAAGTGGGGAGGTGACCGGGGGTCGAACACATGACGTGCTGGTTGATGGGCACACAGCTGTACCCCTCAGCCAACACACCTCCAGCCAATGTTCTCAAAGCACATTTAATATGCTTATGGAAAGTAGAAAATGGTTCTTATACTTGATAGATTATGTGCTGTCCTGGCTGGGTTTTCAGTATGAGTTGTCTGGTCCCTTTTGACAGTGTTTATACCTGGGTGAAAAAGAATGAACTTCATGCCTTTTTGTCCACCAGCTGCTCTCAATAAGCTGCCCATTTTTGATCAAGTTTGTCAGTGTTTAAGTGCTCCCATAGCTGCATGCCTCAATTTGTTTGTAGAAGTTCAACAAAGATTCAGTAAGGCCCGTTAAAGCTCCATTTCTGTCTGATCCGGTTACACAGCTTGTCCCTGCAGGTGCTATGATTAAAGCAGTGAAGGCGGCTGTTTTTTTACCACAGAGACTGATAAAAGCTTTTCTGTCTTTTTATACGTTTGACAGATTCCTCTCCGGTGTCTACATGTAACCCTGAGGTTTTCAATTTTTACACCTACCTTCGTACCCACCCACTCCTCCTTCGCCGCCATTTTGGCTCTTCAGACAAGGCTAAAGTTGGCCTGACTGCTGAGGGTCGCAGGGCTGACTCCATCAGCCTGGTGGAGAGAAGACTGTTTTTCACAGCTGCATACGCACACCTGCAAGCTGGCTGCCCCATGCTGGCACTTGAAGTCCTCTCCAAGATGCCCAAAGTGCACAAGCATTCCAAACTCCCCAACCAGGAGGACGACACAGGCCTTGCTGCCGAACTCGGTGTTGGGAACAAGAATGGACAAACATCAGACCCGGATTGGTCTCAGCCGGCTCTGAACGGCTACGAGTGGGATGGAAACAGCTTATCCAACAGCCATTCAGATTCAGTGTTGAGTTTTGACTGGAGCCAGCCGTCAGTGACACTTCCAGATGAGTCCTTGGAGCTGAAGTGGGACAGTGACAGAGATGATGACGAGGATGAAGAAGAAGAAACAAAAAATGGTCAGAGCGCTAGAACTGCAGACAGCAGCAGTGTGTTCCAGGACACGCAGGACGCCATGTCGCCACTGATGGAGACAGTGTCGGGAGAGGACAGTGAGGACGGCAATGACTTCCTAGCGCCATCTAATGACATCTTGGCGGCCCAGCTGAAGTTTACTGCCTGTTTGAAGATTATGACCAATGAGCTCCGGACTCTGTCTACAGGGTACGAACTTGATGGAGGGAAGCTACGTTACCAGCTCTACCAGTGGTTAGAGAGAGAGGTAATAGCACATACACATTTTTGCACTTCTGCAGCAGTGAAATCATGATATGTCTTTAGTTTAAATATTGTAATAATATCTATCTGTATGATGAATCATTAGTCTGTAAACCTGTATAACTTGCAAAACTCCCACACATCTCTCGTGTCTTCATGCTCACTGTTTCAAGATTTTATGACTGTTTGTGCACTGTGTCAGTGCATATAAACATCATATTGGTAATAACTCCAGTTTTCTCTTATGAAATTATTTTTCCCCTTCCTGTGTTTGACAGTTTGGTGATATGTTTTGCTTTCACTCCCGCGCATGCCATATAAATTCCTTCTTGGTAAATGGATTTTAAGATCAAATTCTGTTTTCCCCAGGTGGTGGCTCTCCAGCGTTGCTGCAGCTACAAGCCCTGCTTGCCAGAGCTGTCTGTCCAGGGTGATGCCCCCGTTTCTGGGTTGGTGGAGGAGGAACAGGTGGGTGTAGAATGCTGGCTGCTTCTTGATTTGTCAGATGTTCATGCAGAAAAATCGATGCAACATTTGCTGTAATAAAAAATTAAGACCGCACAGTGTGTCTTGACATAGTTTGAAATTATGTTTTGTTGAAAAGGATATCAGAATTTTTTTAACTCTGTTTTTTTTGTTTGGGTACAAAAATCTTTCTGACATGCTGATGTAATTTTTTCTCTATTTCAATTTTAGCAGTAAACATTATTATACTTACACAGTACACCAGCTATGTATTTACATATTCAAATTACATTTCAAAGACCCATTAGATAATTTATTGTTGACAGAACATATAAATGAGCATTGTTGACTTTAGCATACCTCAGTGGGGCTTTTATCTGAACACTAGCCAGCCAGGTAACATTGGCATATTTACAGGGATGTTGATTGATTTGTCTGTAATACTAATAAAGTAAAAATGGTTTTCCAGCCCGAGAGCCCTCGTGGTGACAGCCAGAGGAGCCGGAGACACTGGCTGCAGAGTAACCAGCCCTTACTGAGGATGTTTCTGAGCTACTGCAGCTTGCATGGCTCCCACGGTGGAGGACTGGCCTCTGTGCGCATGGAGCTCATATTATTGCTTCAAGAGTCTCACCAGGTAATTAAACCATACACAGATGCACAATAAAGGCCACTAATAGACACTTTTTCAGTGGCAAGTTAGTGTGGCCATGTAGCTACTAAGTAACTGTACATACTGGTTTTTAGGTTGATGGTGAAAGTGATAAAACGGTTAATAAATGTATCAATAAGCCTTTTGTTTGGCAATTCTTGATTGAGAAATGTATACGAAATTTTCAATAGGATTTATTTACAGGTTGATCTGGAAAATAATAGTTGATGCAGCCCCAATTCATGGTCTTACAATGGAGATACTACAAAGAACATTGTTTCATATTTGAAGTGGTAATAAATGTGGTACATCCTGCCTAAACCTTATCTGTCAGAGGTTCTGAACATACCTGACAACAAAACCAAATGTGAGATTATTTCTCTTAATTAATACTAATTACCTAAAAAGGAACAACAAGAAGAATGTTATCAGAATATATATATTTTAAAAAAAATTTTGCATCACAAAACATAACTACCAGCTGCATGTAAAATCATTCACACCAGCAAGCAGAGCAGTAGTATTATTTAACTGATCACATATTCTCTTTGAGGGGAAGGATACTGAGCAGATGACGGGCAAAGTACAAATGAAAGGCGCACATGACGCCACCTGAAAGCTTGATTCCCAAGACATACAAACACACGCACACTCAGACCTACTTATTGTGCACTGGCGATCATCTGCACACCTCCAGCAATAGGCTGACAGGTTGTGCTGATTCCCCGAGCTCCTGGGGGAGGTCCTGCCTTAGGCTGGCTATTAGAAGGTTGAGTCAAATTTCAGGAGGTAAACAACTCAATGAGCCGCCATGGGAACAACGCTCTCGAACGTTAGCGCAGTCGATGGGCACTGAGAGTCCTTTCTACTCTCCAACTTTGATTCTGAAATAAAAGCAGTATCTTTTGTCCCAGCTCTGGTCCCATGGTTGTCAAATTTCTCAGTTGTTGTCGAAGAAATGTTTGTATTTTTTTTTGTCTTTACTTTAGCCAGAGCGCAGAGCTTCTGTTCAGGAGGTTAGTGACAACTGAATGTGATTCATCAAGCGTGACAAACATAAGCCTGTGGTATCCTTACACACAGAGACTCATGTTCAGGGATATAGGAAACAAACACAAAACCTATCTACCTAAAAAGTATATTTTTAGCTCTTTAAATGTCATTCACACAAACACGGGAAAACATATTGTGCACTCTCTAAGTATGGGATCATGTATGACTTATTATGGCTCAGGAAAAGGCTGTTGTTTCACAGTTCAAAGCAGCACCTTTCATTTCCCAGGTCCCTTTGTGAGCCATCTCTTACTCTCTAAAAAAAAAAAGAAATGAGAATGTTGAATATGTCTGCTCTTACTTTTTAAGTTTACTGCAACATGTAGTTGTATTTCCCAGAGAGTCTGACAAGAAGGGTATCTTTTTGTGATAGACATGATCAGCATTGTCAAAACAGCATGTGCATTCCTTGGTGCATCAGTTTTTTTGGTGAACCTGCAGACATACTCTAATGACACATTTCTCTCCACAGGATGACTCCATCCAATCAGCGGTGACATCGTGTTCTCAACATATCTCTATCCCTCTTCTGATGGCTTGCACAGCCAACGTGAAGACAGTGGTGGCCAATCCCATCGTCTACCTGACCAACCTGACTCATGACATCTTGCAGTCCATCAATGCACTCGACTCGCCTCCACACCCCGATGTTGTTAACAATGAGGTAAGGCAGCCTCCACTCATTTGTCCTGTGGTATTCACATTGGTATTCTAGAAACTTGGAGACAAACTTAGAGACTGGATACAAGTGTCTATATCTTGGCAGATCTAAGGAATAATATTAGCTTATATGTCAGCCAGTAACTAAGAAGAAATGGCAGTACAGAAATGCCAACGATATGTTTGATGTGGGTTAGAAACGAGACTGCATTACAAAGTGAATTTTTCAACCGTAAAATGTCAACAACAAAAATACATTTAAGGGATCCTTATCAAAATAGCATATTGTTATTGAAACTACTTTTAAAGTTTGTACTGTGTATCAGTGTTGAACGAATGCTTGGAAGTGTTAAGTTTCATGTTTGATTGTTTTTATTTGTTTATTTATTTTTAACCCTTGCCTTCATTTTAGATCTATGTGATGCACACCTTGGCAGCCTCCTTGTCAGCCTGCATTTATCAGTGTCTGTGTGATGGACACACCCACAGGTAAGTGTCTCACCGGCCTCACCTGTTACCAATACTTTGAAGCTGTCATGTTTCACGGACCATTCCACAAAGCAACCTAATCAGAGGCTTCACACCGAACTGTAATACATGACAAACCTTGAGCTGTTGTCAAGCTACCCAACGATTTTGAGGATCTAGGGAAATAAATCTTTGCAGAGCCCAGCCTAGTATCTTGAAAAAAGAAAAAAAAACAGCTTTTAGACAGCCTGACTTAAAAAGGTTTGACTTCATAGTGGGTATGTACACTGCAGCATCTCTGAGTAAGCTTCTTGAATTCTTTATATGACTTCAAGCGATGCTTAACTTTGATACAAGTTTTTCATTTTCCACTACATTCACCTTGACACGACTCCATTAACAGCACTAGCCGCCACTGGATTATTTATCCATCAAGAGTGATATGACTTTGTCTTTCTATTCTGAGCATTAGCAGTTAAAAGACAAATTGCTGGCAGAAATAATGCTAATTTGTATCCTCTGGTTGCATGTGTTATAAGTTTGTTTTTTTTTGGGGGGGGGGGGGCTTATTGTAGCAGAATGATAAGGGGGAAGGGACATGACTACTGGTAACCAAGCATACTATATAATGAAAATGTAATAAATGCACATATACTTCTCAAGTCAAACGCATTAAATGTTATATCAAAATGGAGAATGCTTTTCAAGATGTCTTAGGCTTTGTTTATGAAGTCCTTTTAGCACACGCTTTAGGCTGCTTTTACAAAGCGCTATAGTGGTGTGACTTGAGACATGGAAAAAGAAAAAAATGTGGCATTCACTTGTCTGTTTTGATCGTGTTGAGAATTATTTATGCAAGCTGTGAGGCTGCTGTTTGTCATTCTTATTGTAAATACTTAATTAGATTTCTGTTTTTGACAGATGGCAAGAAGAGAATTTAAGACGCGTATGTATAACTCACAGTCACCCGATAGGATTTAAACTTTGGATGGGTGAAGGAGTGTGTGTGGTTCATTTTATTTTTACATTTTTTACAATTTTTTTT
Source organism: Nannoperca obscura (assembly GCA_036024295.1). Taxonomy (NCBI): domain Eukaryota; kingdom Metazoa; phylum Chordata; class Actinopteri; order Centrarchiformes; family Percichthyidae; genus Nannoperca; species Nannoperca obscura. Next base: position 10,491 of record JAVQJL010073414.1, on the reverse strand, counting down.
TACAACATTGAGCTTACAGCTGTGCTGCTGTGTGAGTTCATGTCACGGTTCAGCCAGATTGCTTGATGTTTTACAGAATCATTTTTACTTGACCAGATTATGACCTTTTTAAAGCCACAGTGTTGTGATCACAGAAATATTAATTGCTTTTATCAATTAAATACTGTGTCAGAAAGGGAGAGAGGTTTCTTCAAACAAAGCGAGAAATTATTCATTTTTCTTACAGAGCCAGCTCTCTGATCTTGAAATTTCAAACCTCACACAAATCTAAGCGATGTGATTAAATGAGCACTTTGTTTTGCATCTTCCTAATCCACTATATTCACATGCGCACACACACACAGAGCCAACCATCACATACTGTTTGTTAGTTGAACAGTCTAACTAAATAAGCAGCGCTATTTCTAATTTAACACCGTCTTTGTTATGGTAATTATGATATAAACTCTCCTGGTGTGTCGCTGCAGAGGTTTGATGAAATTGTGATTTTGTTTTTCCCTCTTGAGTGTGCGAGCAAGAGAGCAAGTGCTAGAGTGTGAATTTTTAAAAAGGTATTTCAGGATGTAGGTTGCGGGAGTTGAGTGTTGTCGGCAGGTTCACAGTATTTTGATACATGTTGTGCTCTTTTTTTCTCTCTCTCTGCTGTAATGTTAGGTTAAACAACCACCACCTACATCCATATGAAGCCTAAAAGCACTAGAGGTCACTGTACATTTGCAGTGTGGTGTGTGACTTTATGGATTACATTTGTTGTTGGAAGGGCATTAAGACTCCTCCTTCTGAATGTTCCCTTTGACTTTTGAACTCATTTTTATGTGGAGGCAATTGGTTCTTTTCACCGAAGCTTAAAAGAGGACTTCTTGGATGTTAGAAATTTAATAGAGTCCCTGGTGGGTTAAACATTCCATATTCTCTGTAAAAAGTTCCTCTGCAACCATCCAAAGGTTTTTTGTTTTTTTTTAAATGTGTTGAAAAGCCACCTGACGTGAGAACTTGAGTACTGACGCTTTCTTCAGCATGAAGCGTCTCTTCTCAATTCCCAAACAGCATAGATAGGCTAACCTGAGGTGCAGCCCATTAGTATTTCATGTCTTGACAGAACAAAGCTTGACAGCAGCGTCATGGTGCCTCTTTCTTTGAAACATCATCCTAGAATTCAGAACAAAGTTAAAATATTGAAAGTAAAACATTTAGATGTTCTATATTTACACCACGTAACCCAATTTAAAAAAAGAAAAAAATTCACGTTTAATTTAAATGTTTTGCTTTGTGCCCTCGTACTGACTGTGCTTTCTTTTTGTCTGTTGAATCTCCCACAGCCATGTGAACCAATTCACAGGAACCGTGTATCAGAGTGTGTTGCTGTCTCAGAAGCAGTCAGCCAGAACAGTCAGCATGGACAAGTCTGTTCAGCCGAACACTTCCCCTTCACAATGGCCAGGTAAATCAGCCAAACTTAACACATTTCCCCCTGAATTAAAAGAATCAAAGCATATTTTTCTCATTGTCGGCAAGTAAAAGACCCAAACCAACAGTGTGTTTGTCCATCTCTCGGAACTTACCCACTTCTCTGCTTCGTCTGTGGCATTCAGCTCCAAACCCATTCATTCCTACTGAGGTTTTAAATAGTTTTAAACAGGTTATGAATATATAGTTGGATTTAAAAAAAAAAAAAAATTTAAAGGCTCAGTCAGCTAGTCACTGTAGTTTTTAACAAACGTTACTCAAACATGACTAAATAGTGCATTTGCTGAGGATAGTGTTCAGCTTCAGATAAATACACATATAGTGCTGTGGTGAGTATTTACAGCACACGATGGTGTACGTGGGATTGACTCAATACGTTTTTAGTAGTTTTTGGACATCAGTTGAGGTCTTTGGCAGAGAGGAATATCAGGGTTTGGCTGCACAGACAAAGTCGGATCAATACATTGTTTCTTTTGGTCTTTTTGTGGGATTTGTTCGCAATAAGAAAACGTGTATTGTCAGCCTTTTCCCCTTTTAATAGAAGAGATGATCCTGTCTGCACAAGGTGAGAACAAAAGGAACATAAACATTTGTAGGTTGAAAAAGTTGCATCAGTTAAAGCTTTTGGGAGTTTATGAATTTCAGTGTGTGGACAAGTTCTCCTTTTCCTTTGTCTGACGTTTCTTGTCCTGCACCTGTAATTAACTGGGTTTGGATGTGCACATTATCCATCTTTTCAGTCGCTTCCTTTCCCTTTAATGCATTCATCAGTAAACTGACTTTCAGTGGGCTGTGTTATCTGCTTTCTATTTCTTCAAGTGCCGTCTTGGTGTGTTTTCTGTGCATTTTCTTTTATACATTGGTTATCGTTTTATTTAATAAGCTCTGTATTTTGGTCAGCTACTAAGAACTGCAGTGGGTGTAGTTTACTAATTTGAAATGATCCTTCAAATGGTGTTGTCTTTGTCTCTTTGGTCCTTTCTCTTACCCTGCTTTTCTTTCCTCTCATCCCTCTCTTCAGGTATTGCCTGTCTGATTCGCCTGTTGAACTCAGCAGGTGAGGAGAGCCAGCCAGGCTTAGCTGTGCTGCTCTGTGAGATCCTGACTGCCGTCTTCCTCAGTCTGTTTGTTCACGGCTTGGCCACACACTCCAGCAATGAGCTGTTTCGCATCGTGGCCCACCCGCTCAACAGCAAGCTTTGGGTGACAGTGTTCGGAGGAGGCGCCCGGACCCCCGTCATAGAGAAACCCAACAGCCCAATAAGAACACCCCCACCAGGTTAGGAGGGATTATTTTGTCCGATGGAGTTTTCTTTCCGGCGGTCTGCCTGAGTGGCTTTCTGTCTCTGTGTGGGTTTTTTTTTCTCTTGGAGGTGACCCAGTAGCTAAATCAAATCAGTCCTGCTAAATTAATTGGGTTCCCGCCTGTGGGTTATAGTGAAATCCATCAACCTATTAGTGCGGGAGCTGTTTCCCTCACACACTCTGCGCTACTCTCTCATGGTTCATAGAGGAAACCTGATGTAATGCAACTCTTAGCTCCTTTTTATTTGACAAAATGTAGGCGTTTTGAACAGCTGTTTTTATTTTCTATTTTTAGGAGATTTTATCATTAGCAGCAAAAAAAAAAAAAAAAGCATGTTTGTAGTTTGGGGAGTTGGTTGTGACTGCAGCTTAAATCATAAATGCAGCAATTTTAACAAAAACTGTCTCCCGACGACCCAGCCTCACCAAGCGGCTCAGAAAGGAAGTCCAGACGGTTCAGGCTTCTGTCATCACGCAGTGGATCCAGAGAGGAGTCTGGGATAGAGCGGGAGGGCCCATCCAGTCCCAAGCTTGGCCCTGTGGTGGAACAAGAAGCTTCCTCTATCTTTAAAGAACAATTTGTCCCTCCAGAGCTCAGCATTTGGGATTACCTTATTGCCAAGGTAATCCAGTATATGTGTAACGGCCCCCAAAAAACGTGACCCATTCACATCTACTGCTTTCTTCTTATAGCTTCAGTGTACTGACTGTTAATTGAGATAATGTTTTATATGTAGGATTCTTGTATTACGGCACAATTTTATATTTTGACCATATTATGATTATAGTTAATACCTTATGGAAATACACTGGCAATTTATGCTCATCTAACTATGTTTATCTGCTGTAATAATCAACATGTACTCAAGCTGACTAGCAGCAAATGTAATAAAGTATTTCATTGTTGTTGTTGTCTTTTTTAGCCTTTGCTGCCACCATCAGAAAGCAGAATTGAATATGACTCAGAGGACAGCCACGGCAGTGAAGATGAAGAACAAGATGATGATGAATATGAAGATGTGTTTGACCCCAACTCTCCGCAAAGAGAGCATTCAAATCACAATTCATACAGGTAATGACACACAGCTGAGTGGATATCACTGCAAAGAGTGACTCATCTTCACCTCAATCCAAGCTGCCTAGAGTAAACCTCCGCCCACATTCAGTCTGAGCACTCCTTCAGGGCCCCAGTTTTTTTTTTTTAAGTCCGCTTTGGATCCATTTAGAGTATTAATGTTCAAAACTAATCAGATTTCTAATGTCTTCTTCTGCTCCCAGCTGGTGTTTGATGCGTCTGGCAATGGTTCAGCTGGTCTTGGTCAACCTCAAGTCCTTTTACCCAATGGCAGGATACGATCTATTAGGTAAACACTAAAACACACCACACACCCTCTGATGTACTAACTTCGATAAGTGCTGCCTCATTTCTCACTGCCTGTCTTGGCTAATCGTATCGCCTTCGTGTGTGCGTGTGTGTGTGTGTGTGCGCGCGCCTGCCCCCTCTTTAACGCAGATCTGCCTGTGGGCTCTCCTCTGTGTCACGCTGTGCTGAAGACGCTGCAGCGCTGGGAGCAGGTGCTGCAGAAGAGGCTGGAGATCTTCGGGGGCCCCCCTCCCAAGTACATCTCCACCCACCTCCAGGATGAAACAGCCACACCTGGTCCCGCCCTGCTCAGACACAAGGCCCTGTTTGAACCGTCCAACACCCCGTTCAGGTACTACCGTGGGGATCACTAACACAAGTTTTTATGACAAGTTTTTATAATTTATTTTTAATTAGTTAGATTGAATTTGAAATCAGTTCATTTGTATTCACTTAGGGCTTTAGAAAAGTTGATGTTTTTTAAGTAACTTATGCTTTATGATATCGCTTCAAGCCCACAGATGTATTATTCAGTTTTTAACATGATGTTGTAAATCTTGTTCCTCAAGATCTCCATAGATTCAAAATGTTCTCCTTCAGCAGATGTGACCCCTGTAGATTTCCATGTGGCTCGTACATTACGTACTGTAGGGATTTACTGTTCTTGGCGGAACAACAGTTACTGTATGTGCACTTCATGTGTTTTTGCCTTAAGCACCGGATATGTGGAGTTTTCAGATCGGCACCAGTGGCACAAATCAGAAATAATATTTTCTACTTTTGTAAAACTTTTTTTAATGATTTAATGAGCATTAGTTTTAACATGCATGGGCGTGCATTATTCTTTCCAGGACTAGCCACCCTTCAGCTCTGCCCGTGAAGCGTCTGTGGCAGTTTCTGGTCAAGCAGGAGGAAGTGCAGGAGACTTTCATTAGACACATCTTTACCAAGAAACGGGACCCAAATGAGGTACACCATGTTTACAACATGCCAACACACTGCATGAACGATCTCCATGTTGCACAGCTAGCACACTGTATTAATTATCACTGATTAAAACATTAACTATTTTGTTATTATAAAATACACAAGGCTCTGTATTTACCCCCCAGACACACTCTATCATTATTGCTTTTACAACCCTGTTGGAGCATTTGTGCTGTTCTTTTTTTCTTTTTTTTTTTTGGTCTGCATGCCGACAACACATGTATTATTACTGCCTCCTGTTGCATGTTGATGCTTTTAATTATATTCAAATAATTACACCTTGTTTGATTAACAGCGCAATAATTCCGTTTCTGTGTGTGTTTGATTGCATGGTTCATCACTGGTTGTTGTGTGTGTGTGTGTGTGTGTGTGTGTGTGTTTTTTGCGTGTGTGTGTGTGACTGCTGCTTCCCTAATCATTAAAGTCGAGTGAGGACCAGACTGACAATATGAAATGTTCAGGGATGGAGGAGTCAGGAAACCATAAGGTACTGCTGCTTCAGATAAATTGTGATTTATGGTATTGGGGTGGGATGAGCTAGGTAGCAAATCAATAAGTACGGAAAACTGTCAAGAATTGACAAAGATGCCACCAAATTATATAATTAGATCTTTACTCTCATTCTTTGATAAGAAATATCTTAAAGAATGAGACTTATTATCAAAATATAATTATTTATTGCTATTTTCTTCGTGTCATGATTGTGACATGAAGAAAATACTCTCAGATGAATTTGCCAGCATGCTTTACAGTACGCGAAAGACTAGAGCATCACTGAAGGTGGTGTCATTATCGCACCAAAATCAAGTTCAGTTAATTGTGGAAGCTAAAACTAATTAAATGTTTTACATGATTAATCATGCATCCCTCGTAACTCTGAATGATGAATCTAAACGTTTTGTTTTTGTTTTTGTTCACAAAAATGTGTGATAATTATTAACAATACTTCTGATTTGTCAAGATCAGTGAGTAAACATTCTTGTACATACTTCACATCACCCTACTGTAGTGTGGGTGGTACAAACTGTACCGTTGATTAGACACAGCAACATGCACATCATGTGCCATGTTTTTGCCTCCTACAGCATAGTAGAAAATGTGGCCTGTCACATATAATCTAAAAAACATTAAAATTGTGATCTTGACAGAATAACAGTACATGTATTTTCTGGCCCATGAACTCTGTATGTTCCCGTCAGTGTTTGATATTAATCTTACATTTAGCTGACTACATATTCATGCGAATGTGAACCATAAATCTTAAATTGCACTGTACTCTGATGCTTGATAGAGGTTTTCTAATCTTCTGGCTCTCGTCTTGCAAGCTGCCACGTTGTAGCTACTCCATTTGGCTCAGTGTTAATTAACCCAGTCTCTCCGAGGACAAGCTATGAAGCTGAATAGCTTCTGATTAATGGGCCCAGCACTGTCGCAGTGAATCTGCGTCCCACAGGGATTATGTGCTCTGTGAAAATGGCAAACCACCATATTTAGATTTCTGCAAGTTTTACTTTATTCTATCTGACAGAAAAAGACATGGTCTTTTCCCCTTGAATAAATGCAGTAAAGACATTAATTCAATCTCATGCTCGAAGGATGCCTGTCTCATTTTTTGGCAACTTTGACATAAAAATGTAACACCTCTGTCCAATACGCAGAGCTACAGTATAGCCCACTCTGCGTACATCCCATAGGACCTCTATGGCACAGCGTGTGCTCGTGCTCATTGCTCAAGGGTTGTTGTGCTCATGCTATCTAATAGTGCTAACCCAGTTATGTGTGCTGCTGTGGTTAACTGTGTGGCCTGATGCAGCTCACGTGTCCTCACCTAACCCCAAAAAGCAAGACAAACAAACACATAAACATAGAGTGCACATATTATACAGCGTAGAAAACAATGAATGAGCTCAGCTTGAGCCACGGCTCTGCTGTAACATCAGCTCTGTTCCCCTCTACAGCAAATCATTTGACACTTCATTTATCAATCCCCCTCATGGATCTTGTCAGGTCATTGGTTCTGTAGCACGAAGGGGAAATGTATCTGAAGTTGTGGCTGTTATTTGTCTGCAGGAAATGTTTACCAGCGTTTCCAACTGTAATGATTAAATCTCTGTGGTGGTGGTGATTTGTGTGTGTGTTTTGTTCCTCTGTGCAGACTGAGTCAGATCAGGGCTGCCCCGGAGGAAAAGCTCGCATCATCCACAAGGAATCTGACATCATCACAGCCTTTGCCATCAACAAGGTACAACTCTTTGACACAGATGTCACTGAACACAATGTACTATGAGAAATAGTGTATTTTCAAGTGAGGCCTTCATTGGTTTGTCAGTCTGTCTGTACAATACTGGTGTTTTTATTTACACCTCAGAATGTCCACCTCCAGTATAATGTGTATGATTCAGTTAGTTTGTTAATGTTATAATTAATTAGTACTATGGAAGTCAGTGCTGTAATATCTGTAATAAAGTTATTTTAGTTTTTTCTCTGTTACTGGGATAACATAAACTACATTAATATATATGGATATTGGTTTCTTTAGTGCAAAAATATTCAAACCTTACTTGTATTTATTTGAAAACTACAAACAGATTTTAAAAAAATGTTTTTTAATGTCATGTAACCTTCTGTGGGAACTGATTCATGAACAATTTACTATAATAAACAATCGTAGCTATGAATCTTGACATTGAAAACATTTTAAAGCTGCTCTAATCAAAATGTTTATAATAACACTGGGTCAAATGTCTGTCAGTTATGAAAGGGGTCACTTGTAGTGGCGAACCCACAGAGAATTATCACCACCGCCCAAAAGCTATAAGGCGTGTTTTAGCATCTTTCAGCTCATTGTTTTGGTTTTTCCGTCTGCAACTTTACTGTTCATTTTTTGTGAAAAAGTCCTTGTTTACCCGCTGTATACTAATTTCCCAGCACCCAACAACAACAACAACAAACAGACAAAGTCAGCAGCTGGTCTTTGAATATAGTGGATCTTTTAGAAGCTAAAGAGACAGATATTTCCCCCAGGAGTTGGTGTAGTCAAAAAAACAGAGCTAAAAGGAGAGGGAATAATGGACTAACATGTAGCCAGAAACACAAATAAATGTTAATGTTGCTCCATGCCTGCTTGATGTGTAAATTGGCAACTGTTTGCGAACACGTTTTCAATCTGTCAGTGTTGTGTGTCCCAAGCCGCAAAATATGTGCATGGTAATGGCAATGCCACTAGCCAAATACAACAACATTTTGTATTCTGAATTAAAAGTTTTAAACTGTGGTGGATTCAAACAGAATTTAAAAAAAAAAAAAACAGACAGACTTGAATTTAAATTCCTAGTTTCACTTTGACCAGTGCACCTTCAGAGCACACAATTCATAAAACAAATCATTGTTTTTATATGGAAAGAGAATCACACTGTGATACTCTCGCTTGAATGTAGCTATTTATTTAAAGGGAAGCGTGGGTGCTGGCTTCTTTTCAACAACAGTCAAAAGAGCAAAAGCAAAACGGTGGATGGTTTTGTGACCACAGGCGGAATAGAGTTGGAAAAAGGATTTGTCCTCCACCTTTTTTTCCAAATATTGCACATACATTCCTTACCCTTATCCTCTCTGTCACCTGGCTCTCACTTTTACTCATTTCCCCTCTCTGTCTGTCTCTCAGGCAAATCGTAACTGTTTAGTCATGGCCTCCACTCATGACATTCAGGAGCTGGATGTGTCTTCCATCTTGGCCACACAGATCTTGACGTGGATCGACGATGACGAGGGCGAAGCCAAAGGGTGAGGGCGTAACCTGTTTCTGTATGTGTTTGTTTCAGCGGCTGTGAGAGTTCATCCAGAGTAACATCAAGTCACCTTTTCACCCTCATACTAATAGAGCTGTGGGTGATTGGTTCAGTAATGATCGTGTAGGTGGTATATATGCATCTGCATTGTGTGTCTGTGTTTGGATGTGCAGCATAATCTATATTTTTTTGTGTATGGCTGTTCTTGTATGAGATATTATCAGAATAATACTTCTTTCTGTCAATATGTATTGTTATCATTGTCCTGCGTTCTGTTACAGTTTCTCTATAAATGCAGACAGTGCCAACACAAATCCATTTTCTTATTAACAAGATAATACTGGTTTCGTTTTGGCTGAATTATGTTATTTTTCTCTTCTAAGTGTTATTAATCTTGCCTAGCTTTTTGAAAATCTCATCAAATGGTTCCTGCAAAAGAAAAAAGGATTTACTCACATGAAAATGATTATTCTGTCTCTGTAGTGTCGGCGGTGACGACTTCCTGGTGATCCATACCCGCGATGACTTTGCCGCACTCCACGGCACCACGCCATACACTCACAGTAGCCCTGGCACACCCATCAACATGCCGTGGCTGGGGGGACTGCAGACGGGCCGGGGTGCATCTGTGGTACGTGATAAATATTACCTGGGACATTTTGTTTGCCCCCACCTTTCTTCTCTTGCTTCACCGACTTATTTTCCTGATCTCTGTCTTGGATTTGATAAGTTAAAAGGAGATTAGTAATTTTTCAAGCACAAAGGCAAAATATTCCCTAGTTCCACAATCCTAATTGTGAGTATTTGACGACTTTTTTTTGTCTAATATCATAATACTATTTTTTTTTTTGCATTTTTCACTCTGTTCTGACATCATCTTGATCAGACAATGACTTGATTGAAAACCGAATCGGCACATTAATCAATAGGAAACTAATTGTTAGTTGCAGCCCAAATCTTTTGGTTTCCTACATTTTTGGAAGCCTTTTGTTTCATTTAATCTTGGTGCTGTATGAAGATACACTTCACAAAATCTTGAAATCTTGCTTGGGATAGTTTAATCCATCACAATGTACAGCATAACATTCTCATTCCTTGCATTAAAAAGCCAAGTCTCAGATGTTGAAGCATCTCTAAATGTTTTAAAACGTATGGAAACTGCATGAAGATGCGAAAGGAACAATTAAAAGCTGAAGCTGACTAACTGTTTACTGGATTGGTACACCTCAGTAAGTTTGAAAATGAATCTAAACATTGACAATACGCTTTAGACAAGTAACATCAAGAAAACGCAGTTTGTTGTTCTAAACCTCAAAACACCAGGAGTACGATCCCTTTAGCTTCCATGGACAGTCGCCACGGGTTCGGTATAGTACTCTTCACTGCGTTTCTGGAATTAATTAGTGTGAATGCTGTTCAGCACTGTTATTCAAATCTTTATTATTATTATTCCGATTCCGTACGTTTTTCGGCATCTATCAACTCACGCATGCTTTTAGCCACAGAAACCATTCAAATATCAAAATGTGCAGCAAATTCAGGACATGTGTGCTATGACTCACCACTTGTGCAATATTTATACTT
>JAVQJL010073404.1:0-12432 GCA_036024295.1 Nannoperca obscura | reverse complement strand
GCAGCAATCCTAATGCAAACTGATTTGCTTTGGCTCCAGCATAAAAAAGGTTTTCTATGAATTCTGAGTAGTATTAGTGTCATAGCATAAAGTAACAGCTTGGCATTCTGTAGGTTCACTGATGGCTGTCTTGGAGATTAGCTACATCAGTAAACCTTAATGCCAAACAGGTAAAACCCAACACCATGAAATAGGATTGTGGCTGATAAAAATTGCTCACAACAGTCACTTCCTCAACTAGAAGTACATGTTTGTGAAATACTGAATGTAGTCAGTGAATGCATTATGGCATAAAACATGTCAAATGTAACTTTAGCTTCATGGCAAGTGTAGGTGTCATTGTCACTGAAAAATATCTTTCAGTTGATAATATGTAAGTTGGCCATGTCCAGAGTCCCTGTATTGAAATCTTGGTGACTATTACCTCATTACAGTGGGTCAGGGTAGGAACAAAGTTTGAAAGTTGGGATCTTTGTTTTATAGCTCAGCTTTATATTCAAGACCTTGATCTGATATGAAACCTCCAATAAGGACTCACTTTGCTTCAAACAAAGAGCTTATTGGATCATTAACCATCTTAAACTGTCTCTTCCCACACCTTTACTGTAGAGATCAGGCAGGCTGCGTCTGACAGTTCTTATAAGACCGGAGCCGGTGATCAAGCAGCCATTGGCCGGAGAAAGTATACAGGTTTGGAACTTCTCTCTCAAGGTCTCTTTTTTCATTCTTCACACAGCTGCTTTCATCAGTTTCTGTGTGTCCAAGTGATTGCAACACCATGAATGCCTACGAGGAGAGTAAGAGAAAGTTTGTGTCTCTGAACGATTATTGCGTTCTTCCCCTCAGTGCCTTTAAATGTGGCTATTTGGAACAGCTATAAACACTTTTGCCTTTTGACGTATTCACACACTTGACACTTTGTACAAAGTAGTTTGTTTTAAGCCTGCCCAAGATTTTACAGTGCTCCTAAACTATGGTCAGTCTCACAACCCTCATTCAATCACTCATGAGTAAGACCCTGAACTTCATGGGGCAGCTGCTTCCTTCCTGACTGTGCAGTTTTTCTGGGAATATATTTTCCAGGAAGCATGTTTTGAGTTGCTTAGTAGCTGATCATGTGGCCATGTGGTGCTCAGCTGTGAACCACTAATGGAAGGTCATTTCAAAAAGGAGAAAAATAACACTCCAGACCTCAACTACACATAAGTTTCCGTTGCCAGAAGATGTTCGAATGAACTTAACTACATTTCGTGTCCAATCAACAGCAGATGGGAAGAATCATAAAATCATTATGTTAGTAATACAAACATGAGGTCTGAAAGGGTGTGAAAGACACCATTTCTGATTAATTACAATTCTGAAATGCCCATGGGTGTGATATGACAATTTGCATGCAAACCCCCAACAATTCTCCTTATTAAACAGATACAAATTAGTGTCAGTCCTGTTTGCCATCTGCTGTGTGAACGTTCTGAAATACAGGTCATCATTCTGGGGAGCTAACAACCTCCAGGACGATGTATTAGCAAAGGACTAAACCCAATCTTGCACAGTTGATTGATATTATCTACATTTCACCAAGTCATTCTCTCCTCAGTTCAATCAGAAAACCCATCCGAGTCAGCTTCATTACAAATATACACACTTTATACAATGCAGGGAATCAATAGGAAGGGAACATTGATAGAAAGGGGAATATCAGCAGACATCCAGATTTCTGGTCTTCTTTTCCCCTGGTTTATAATTGGGAGACTGGGCTAATTAAAATAGAGTTCTCAGGCAGTCGATGACGGCCGTTGCTGCTGCGGTTCTCCCCTTCAGATGTTCAATGAAGAGGAAGGGGTATTAGAGCCATAAGGAATGACACAAAGCTGGCTATTCACACATAATTGCTCACCCAGGGAGGATGCAGTGAGGCTGGTGGCCCGACAAACGCTCGAGGTGTCAGTTCCTGTCAAGATGATGAAGTTCTCCAATGCCCCCCAGCCCTGCTCTGAGACCACAATGCGGTCCAAATGGAACATCAATTTTAACTTTATAAATCCAAAATTGATGAAATATGAGGTGGCTGTAACTTCAGACTAAGCCTTAGTTAGGTTTCTTGTGCAGAGGCCCTTAACTGGGGCTTGCCTCGGCTGAGCTGTGGATTTATTTATGGAGCCACTAAATCTGGGTTTCTCTGGAAAAGGAAGGTTTTGTTTCAAACAATCATCCAATGTTTAGAAGCATATTTCAGAGGTTCATGATTCAGCACACTCGTCCTGTGAAGTGCCATGTAAATCAAGCAAGCAGCCACATAGAGATCCTGTTATATTTAGATCCCAGAGACCCCCTGAAACTACACTTAAATACTGAAGCAGATTCTGAAAGCATGCTTGTAAAGGGATAACTGGTCACTAAAGACTCTACAATTAAAGTTATTGACATGAAAATGCTATCATTTGTCCATTTACTGTATCGTCTCCTTTTCAAACAAACAAAATCAAAATAAATGAATGAAATATGTCTGCAAGCAGGTTGACCAGGTTCCAAGCAGCAGACACAACCCACAACCAAAGGCCCAAGTCATGCCGCAACCATGATAACCTAATGCAACATAGTGAGAACCTCAAACTACATAAATGTGTTGTCAGAACATTCACCTCTGATCAGGGAAGTAAGTCCTTTGGCCCTTCTTCTTGCAGGATTTCTTTTTCTAAACGTTTGTCCATCATCACTCACTGTGTTCAAAGTGCAGTTTCATGAATAAGGCATATTATGTAATAGTCCATATGAAAAGAGTAGATTGGAAGCAGAGAAAGAAACTACCTTAAAATGCAACAATAACCAAAACGACCTCCCTTGACAACTTCCAATATTGACTATGCCTGCCTATACTGCTGTATCTAGTGATCTGGTGTAAAGTGTAGTAATGGCTTTTACTTAACTTTCTTTTCTGCTGTCAGTATTTACTCTTTAAATAAACGGGGGACTGATTGCACTTCTAGTACATGCTCCTTATTCGGTTCTCTGACATATATCATCAGAAGGACCCCAGCTTCCCACAGGGGTGCATTAAAATTAGAAAACAGACAGGAAGATGGACTAGCCAGGGCCAGACATAACCTCAGACGACATGGATACACATCTGGTACAGAGGAAGCTGGCCACATTTCCTCTGGAGGGGAAAAAAAAAAGATCGGATTAGAGTTTGAGTGATGTTGGAGCTGTAAGATAAATCAAATCTGACCAGGGGAGTCACTTGAATAAGGTGACAAATGACCAAACATGACAGACAGGGCAGTATTTTAATCTCCTACAGTTCATTTATACCAGGACCTGAGCACAACCCTTGGAAAATCGGCATTACTGTCACAGCACCTGATTTGCCTGGCAAAAAAAAAGGATTTAAAAGGTGAAAAACCTGGAGGAAACGTCTGTGAACCAGCGCTTAAATCATACAAGGGAAACAAAGAACAGATTTAATAGTGTAATTGTGCAGCGGGTCCGTAAGACAGAGTTGTCTCAGGTCATTTAATAGATGAGCGCTGGCCTGAGTAAGCCTCGCCTGTTTCCATGTGAGGAGACGCCAGTGGCTCAGTATGTCCTCACATGATTAAAGAAAAGACCTCACAGAGAAACATCTGTTTGGCCGGCAGACATGTTGTCACCCAGATGAGGTTGAAGGAAGGATTCTCAGGACATAAGCATCTGGGCTTTTTTAATTTTGAGAGTATCCTCCTCCTCTCTAATTCTATCACTTCAACTCTTTCTTTTTTTTTTTTTTAAATTTGCTCTCTCTTCCTTTCCCCCTCATTTCCCCTCTAATACGACACCATTTTTAATATGTTTCTCTCTGTAAGTCATTCTTTTTCCATTAAATCGGCACTTATTACAGTGTGTTTAACCAATTTTGAGTGTTACAGTTGATGATAAAAACATAAATGACGGTGACAGCACAGACGTTGGCGATAATCACTATGTTTGCAGTACCATTAAAGGGTTATTTCGAGACAAGAACAGGCAAAATGTAATCGCTGTTTTACTCAAAGGAGGAAACCTAATGAGAAAATGGGGCTTATTGCTGCGGGATGTGGTAATTATATTAAAACAGATGCATCAAGCTCCAGCTCCACACAATATAATAATAATAATACACCTTTGAGATTAATGCTAGGGAAGATATGAAGTGCCACATGATTGATGGGATCATTAGCTCAGTTTTCACATGGGAACACAAATGTGGATGTGTGACTCTGACATAAGAAAAATGAAATGTGCTGCAGAAAGACTCCTGCACAGGGTTAAAAAAAAGAACTTCGGTATTCCCCTCGGGGTAAGTCACGTTATTATGAATAGAAAAGTGATTTGAATGTGAATAAACAGCTACATAAAGCTTTTAGTGAAGGATGACTGTGTTTCAAATTAAATTAAACTCTGATAAAGTCTAAATGCATTAGTATCTAGCATTGCTCCACTAAAAGCTCTACAACAGTTTATTTGCTCCAGAAAGCATCGTATGTATGTCTCTATTGCCATGATATCACCTGTATTTGACATTCATTTATCCGACAGCCCTCACATGACACAGTGGCGAGGCCTTGTCATACCACCAGCAGCATTCAACTGTCACATTCCATAATTGCAAAGTGATAACTTGACAGACGGTGTAATTACTTGTTAACAAGGAGGGGACTATCTGACTATCTGGCAAACACACTCATCTTTATCCCGCGAGGTGAGGGACATAAAATGACCTCTGTTCAAATCAGTTGCTATGGCAACACAGGTAATCTGCATAATCCCAGTTGTTGTTTTTTTCACCCGTCTCTTTTCTCGTCAATATCTTTGGTATTATGCTCGGGTGTACATGCACTTGTCAATCAATGTCCAGCACTGTAACGTGTTTCTTCTGCGTGTGCGTTTCTGTAGGTGTCCTTCCATGTTAATTGTCTTATTTATTATTGCTCATGCTAAACACAAAAGAAAATAGAAGCGGACATGCTTGAAATGTTAAAATGATACCGTATTAGCATGAATATGAAACGACCTCCACCCACCCTTAAACCAGCTCCCCCTTTCAGTTTCAAAAGGTTTTTTGTAACAACGACAATTTGAAGACAAGAAACACTTCATCAGACTAGTCCTGCTGGGAAGTTTCCCCGGGATGCAATTATCCTTGCCATCATAAAAGAGAAACATGAAATGATTCCATTAAATCAGAATTTGCACATTTGTCTAGCTTGTTTTCAAGTGCAGCTAATTCATGCTGTTTGTCTTTTTTGTCTTTTTGGGTTCCCCAGAGCAGAATTCATTTGGTTCTGTTTCTTTCTTCAACTCTGGAAGGAAATGGCTGCTGGCTCCTATAGCTGCTAAATGCTCCACAACGTTAACCAGCTAGTTGCTAACTTTACCTGCGGTGTAGTGCTGGGTAGGGAACACACAGTGGTGCTTTGTCAGAGACCCGCCTGCTGCTGCCTGCTGAAGCAGAAAGCAGAAACATGAATTAGAGCAGTGAGACTAAAACAGAACAGTAAAGTCCCGAGCCTTAACCAAAACAAAGAGCTAAAAGATGAAAAGCTCAGTTAGCTGAAGGGAACTGCAGCACGTTGATTATTGTCTGTGTGCTCATCACTCCAAGTGACACATTACACAATACACTTAGTCATTTCACCCATTGTTCATTTCAAAATATTGATTTGTTTAGCTTTCCTGTAATGTTCCATTTGTGTTTTGCTAAAAGCAGAGACATGGACAATCTTTCATGCCACAGATTTATTTTAAAGTCAAAACATCAGAGTTATTTTTTCAGTGCAGATTGGGGGGGTGCCAGGTTCAGTTCCTAGCTTTAGGCACGGCAAATATTCAGGATTAGGATCAGCACTCATGTGCCCGTTAAGAATGATTGCGTTCAGGAAAGGCGCTTTGGTTTATTGAACACAGGGATTTATCTGATCCTCTCAGGCAGCTCAGATCGTTTAATGCTGCCTGGCTTTTCCCCAAATGAATTCCTGTGATTAGACATGGCACAGCCCAGCCTATCAACTCCAATAAAAGGGAATGGCAGTGAGGGAGGTTTACAGTAGTCCAAATTGTTATTGTGTCATATTGTATTACTGAGAGTGAACAGGATGAGCAGGAACACAGTGCACTGGTAAGAGATGGTCCCAGTAATCTCAGGTCATATTTACCAAATCATGAGGTGAAGAGAGATTCTCCAGCGTGGTCCTTTTCTGTTTAGAAAGCCACGGGTTATCACATGGTGTACACAGGATTATCACATTATGTACTCTCATATTTAGCCAGACTGTGCACATGAGGCACAGTAAGACAACATGCTGAAAGGCAAAAACATTATCTGAAGACATGAAAGCAACCGTTTCTATTCATGCATTCTTACTGTGTATTCCCAGCTCATCATAATCAAAACATCTCTCTCCGAACATGTGTAGATGAATCACCCTCTGCTTCCAAAACATCCCACAGAGTTCAAACCATTCCCCCTGATACCCAAGGCGTGTTGATCTAGATAACATCTGTCTTGTTAAACCCAGAGGTTTACGTTGTTAGCCATGGCCGTAGCCAGCTATGAGGTCAACATGGTTCGGACTCGGCCCTGTTGTTAGCGGATACTATGAACTTTTTAATATAATATCCCTCTAATAATCTAGTTTTCATTAGTTCTATCCCTCCTCATCTCCATCTACTGTAGCTCTCTGCTTTAAATGAACACAGATGCAAGAACATTCCCTCTCTTTAATGAGCACATTATTCATGCTTCCATTTTTTAGATCGTGCCTTGCTTCCATGGTAAGAACATTATTAGATCCAAAGTTCAAAGACCATAACAAAATGTATATTCTCAATCAGCTCCATGTTACGAGTAATGGGGTCTTACTTGACATATTTGTTTTTTAAGGAGTTGGAACAATTTTAGGTGTTTCTATATGTGCGTCTTGTCACCGTATTGGAAGTGGGTGGAGCTCAGTTGAAAAATGTGATGTCACAGATTTCTGTGCAGCAAACAGGATTGAAATCTTATGACAGTTAGCTGGTCGCTTGCACACGTTGCCAGGAGGATGCCACAGTCGATCAAACCGGATCAAACCACACCCACACAGAGCTTTAAAGGAAGTTCAACACTTTTCTGGTGGAGTGCTGAATTAGAACATTTATACACTCATGTCTGTTCTGTTAAATATAAAGCTACAGGCAACAGCTGGTTAGCCTAGTTTAGCTTAGCACAAAGGATTAGGTCTTTGTAGACTGTAGACTTGCATTTAACATACAGCCATGAGATCAAGCTAACATGCATTTTTCCAGAATGTTGAACTAGTACTTTGACAATAATGTCTAAAGTTGAATGTCGACCATTATGTAGTCAGGAATATTTATTATTCTTTAATAAATTATTATTATTATTATGATTTATGGAAACTTGTGTTATAAGAGGCTGTAAAAGAAGAACACTGCATCCTGTTGGATAGTTTTTAATACATTGGCGCTGTGGGCAGATGTTCCTCCAGCGAGTTTGCTGCCAATCTGGTATTAAAGTGAGAGGCACGAGGTTTCCTAAAGCACTGAAGTTGCATCCAGCAACACCTGTGATGTTGTTTCTGGTGTTAAAATAGGTGATGTTTTCCCTCCACCTGCTGCTTTGAAAACAATCTCTATAGAATCCAAGCTTGAACCAGGCCAACATCAACAACAACAGCATGCAGGTTATGGTAAATTTACACTTCCATAGTAGTATTGAGTTGTAATTTAGCAATAGCGTGCGGAGGATAATGTTTGGATCAGTCTGAGATTCAAAGCCGCTGCTGCAGATCAATGTACCAATGCCAACACATGATAAAAGCGTTCCATTAATTATCATCATGCATTCATTGTATGAAAAGGTGGAACAGGAAGAATTTAAATCCTCAGTCATGATTGTCAAGATTTTTTATGTGATTAGGTTTTGTGTTGTTGTCTGTTAATGATTGAAAAAGTTGTGCGTTCTCATACATTCATATACAGTTCACTATGTAGTAACAAGATTATTCTCCATTAGATTTAAAGTGGTGGTGGAAGGCATTAAGCTGTGGAATCGACCGTTAAAGGTTTTATTGGACAATTGGCTTGGAGATTCACAAACTGCATTCCACAGCTGACTGGGTTTTACCAAGTTTTTTACCAAAAACAAGGTCAGTATCGTGCAGTAATTCCCAGCACAGGGAAAATCTTTTACATCATAATGTGTTCCAAAGGTTTTCCCTTTAAGATTATAAAAGATAGAGCTGCAACCTCCAACATGTTTTAACAAGGGTAAAATTGTGGGAAAGTGGACCAAAATGAAATTCAAAGCAATATCAGAATCAGAAATCCTTTGTGGAGAAATTTAAATTGTTGCAGCAAAAGTGTACAGTACAGAAGAGAGAAAAATCAAATAAAGTAAAGAATATAAATAAGTAGCATGGTAAACACTCAAAATAATAAGTACCGATATAAATTTAGTGCATGGGAAGTAGCAGCCAGTAATAACAATATTATGAAAGTGTATATATATATATATATAGATATATAGATATAGATTATATAATGATATAATATTGTATATTATCTGGTGTTTCTATCTCCCCTAATAAGACACATGGTCTCTATGGTTTTTATGAGACAGATTTAAAAGGTGAATGTTGTGTGTGCGAGGCATCCATGACACGCCTGAGAGCAATCTCATTGTCTTGCTTGGCTAGCGTGAATGCTGAGCTAACACCAGGGCTGTAATCTATCACCACAGAGATTGCTCTTGTTCCAGCATTGTTTTACAAGCTGCTGAGGACGAAGGGCAGATAAGCTTTATCATGCCCTCACTTTCTGTGTGAGCCTTTGAAATCCATCTGTCAATAAGATAGAAACAGTGTGAAATGGAATAGCGTGCCTTGATGCAATGGCCGGTGTTGCTTAAGGGTTTGGTGGAAAGCCCATTTTGAAACATTTTTCTGCAGCTCTGGAGATATTTCTGTTCTTTGAGGATGCACTCGAGGATGGGGGTTTTGCAGGACCAAAAGATGATCTGTCCTTAGATTTTTATCAAAGACTAAAATTGAGAAGCAGAACATGAAAAATCTTTTTAAAGCTGCATCACTCACATTTCTCTTTGGGCCCCTCAAGTAGAATCTGGAGGTAACTCTTATACATCAATCGCAATGTTTCTCGTAAAATTAGGACTCCATTCTTACAATTTAATGATTTCTTTTTTCATTAAACTTTTCCTTGAAATATTACGGCTTTACTCACAAAAAGCTAGCTGGATGCCGTTTTAGAGACGTCTTTGGATTTTTTTCCTTAAGCATTGAGTCCTTCCTGATCAGTGTGCACCAAGATATTACACCTATAGTATCTGTACTATTTCCCTCAGGTGAACAAAGCTGACAGCAAAACTTGGAAATGAGAAGTGGGAAAGAAGACCCAAAGTAGGGCATATCTCTTTGAGTTAGGTTGCTTTTCTTTTTGCACCAGCCCCACTTAGAAACTTAATAAAATAGCTGGAAATGTACATAACAGTGTTGTCTAGATGAGTTTTACCTGATTCTTTTATCATGCTTTAATAGAAACATGAGGTACAGGAGAAATCTGTTCTACAACATAACGGTTTCTGAAAGAGTTTTTGTTCCTTTCATCAATCCAGTTACTCCGTTTTCAAGTTGTTGTGCAATAGGTAGCTCGAGTAGTGATTATGGAGACCACTGTTCAACCTGACAACCAAGGTTCCTACTGAGCACCCTGCTGACATTTCTCTCAGGAATATTGATATTCTTAACCAGCTTCAGATGCTCTGCTGCTGAATCTCTTTGAACACAGCTCTTTGAGAGCAGCAGTCCATTCTTACTAGCAATTATGTTCACACTGGACGATCCTGCACCACGTAAAGTTTCAGGATGTACGCAAGATTTTGCTCAACTTCAAACATTTTCACCTTGCACATGCAGACACTATCTGTTTGCACCTGCACCGCATCTTTGCAATGGTTTTATGTGTGATCGCACCATCCTCTAAGATCTACTTCAACTTCATTCTAATATACCTTCAGACCACCAATGTTGAATTAAGCCAGCATTTTAGACAGCTAACTTGAATTATACCATAGCAATAGCTTAGTTGCCATGCAGGGACATAGTAGGGACATCATTTAAAAAACATTGTCATTCAATGTTAAAAATTATGTAATCAAAGACACCCCAAGGTTTTGCAGAATCGTCGAACGATAGGGTTGGAGTAAAGTGACCATCCCTTATCCAAACAGATTCAGATTGTTAACACGGTATCTTCTTTTTTTATATAATCAGTGTTGTCAGTTATTCAAGTATTGTACAATTCACATCTTCCTCTATATCACAGAAGGGCTTGCTGACTGAGGCTGTTTGATCGACACTGCCAGCAGAATGTGTGAATGCAGATGGGTGAGCAGCAGATCAGAAGCACACTTTCCAAAATGTTTAATAAAAAGAGTATTTTGTTCACATAATTCCCACTCTTTATTGTATCTTAAGTCCTTCTTTTACCTTGTGAATTTCTTTTGTTAAGCTATTTTTGAACCACGCGATCCAGTGAGCGAGTGTTTACTTGTCAGTGAGGATGATACCTTTGGCCTTTTCATTCTGCCGCCACACTGTGAAGCTGAGTTATTGATGAGCCCATCAGCTTGATGCTGTCAAATGGCAATCTATCCTCCCTCCTCGTTCACTCTCACCTCACTCTACTCCACCTCCGTAATCCTGGATTTTAATTTGCTCAGGAAGCGGCGAGCTAAGCAGATGAAAGACATCAACAAAAAGGGTCTCACTCTTTCAGCCAGAGACTTTATTGGCAGCTCTCGTCCAGCCTTTGAGATCTCTGAGCAGTGGACAAGAGGTTGAGGGTAGTGGAGGTTCACTGTGCCCAGAAAGCCTGAGCAGGAGGCTGAGGGTGAGATGGCACATTGGGAATAACAGGAGATGAACGAAGGAGAGAAAAACAGCCGCAGAGCAGAGTGCAACGTTGTGTTTAAGCCTGAGGGAGAAGGAGAAAGAGGCAGATTCTCTCAGAAGTGAAGGCATCTTTCTCTAGAAAGGGAGTCACATTGGGACCTGAAGCACAGTATGGCATTTTTTTTTAAAGAGAACAGTTAGGAGTTGTCAACATCTACCTTTTAACTCTTGTGCTCTCAGGCAGGAAGGAGGTTCTTTTTACTTTACTTTCACTCTGAAAAACAGCTTGTCTTGTCCACCGGAGGGTGTTACTGCTGTATTATGAATGTTTCTTAGAGCAGATACATGAGCTTTCCATTGTACTGAGTGCCATGTGCAGACTGTGCGTGTACTCAGGCCTGCATAGTGCACATGCACTGGTGGGTCTGACCAGGTGTGTTGGACAATGATTGTTCTCTGACTGAGGAATTTGCTTTTCAAAAATGATGTTTTATTATATTATATTATATTATATATATTTCATTAAAGCCCAACCATTAACGCTGAAAAAGTGCTATATATGTGAAGTCCATTAATCATACTATCTAAGGCCTTGCAAACAAGCTGCCTGCCAAAAATTTTGACTTATTGTAAGTAGTAAATATGATGTAAAGTACTTACTGCATTTTAAATTATAATCCATCACACTACTCATTAGTGACAGAAGTAATCACATTACTGAAATGTCACTTAGTAATTTGTCACAGCTCAAATAAGTCAAGTCAAAGGTTTTAATTTTGATGGCTTAAATTTGCAGTCACAGAATTTCTTTGGCCACTTGGGGGCAGCAGAAACACGCTGTAAACACAACACTGACATATTAGCACCTTTTAAGTTTAAGTCAAATGTTTTAGCATTTACACATCCAGAAGACACTGAGCTACATTATCATTCAATTGAAGCCGTGTTTCTGATGATCTGATCAATTCATGTCCAATATTCACTCACTCCTGAGGGAAAGATCTGGCTCTAAATGACCCACTATGTTCAGCAGCTAGTTGCTACCTTTGTCTGTCTTCCACTTGGTGCTGGACAGATCGAGCAGACGTACAGTTGGCTTTGTTGGCTGTGTGCCTGCTGTGGATGAAGTGCCGAGTGCTGAAAATGAACCAAACAGTAAAGTTGGAGACCAGAAAATCATGAGCTGAAAGATGCTATGCATGTCTTGTCAATGTTAATATAAAAATGTTGATTAAAGCCACTAAGTCTACAGCTCTGATTCTAAATGTCAGGATTAAATTGAGTATTAACATCACACTGTGTCATATCACACCAAAGCACTTCTGTTGGACCTAATAATAATTCAGTTAGCTATTTTGCATTTATTACCATTATTGTCATATAGCTCAAACTATTTCATAAAATATATTTTAGTGTGAATGTGATTATTTCTCCAATGGTTGACATGCATGTATAGCCTTTTGCATTTTGCAAGATCTTCAGTGAACAATATCTACGCTGTCCT
>JAVQJL010073401.1:0-15607 GCA_036024295.1 Nannoperca obscura | reverse complement strand
CAGTAAAATGTGTGTAACCTGCAAACTCTGTAAAAGTGAACTTCCATGGCACGGAAGCACCATGGTCATGTTAGCATGTGGACATGCTAACATTTTAGCATTGCAATGCAAAGTTACTGCTGTATGTTCTCCTTCCTCCTGCTCTCTCCTGCCCCCCCCCTCCTTTCAACCCAACCGGTCGAGGCAGATGAGCGCCCGCCTAGAGCCTGGTTCTGCTCGAGGTTTCTACCTGTTAAAAGGGAGTTTTTCCTTGCCATTGTCGCCTAGTGCTGCTCATGGTGGGATCGTTGGGTCTGTGTGTGTGGAAGTCGGTCTCGACCTGCTCCATGCGATAGAGCCCTGAGATAACTTTGTTATGTGATATGGCGCTATATAAATAAAACTGAATTGCATTGAAAGTTCGTTTAGAAAGAGAGACAGTGCGCGAGAAAGTGTCACTGCAGAAACAATCTACCTTCATAGTCCATGGCTTGTTGTTAAAGCTATTTGATGTAGCAAAGCCTGTTAACACTTCATTTCTTATTGGTTATTATTATTATGTATAACAGGTTACACTTTGTTTTTGATTTACATTTTTATTATTTATTATTATTTATAAGAGCTCAGGTCCATTCCAAGTAACCTAAAAATAATGTTTTGGGGCAAATTAAACATATCTTAACATGTTGTATAGCTTATATTTAAGTTGTTAGGAAGAACAGTGTTTTTGGAATAAAAACTGGGGAAAACATATTTTTTGTAAGTTTTTATCTGATTCATTGATTAATCGTAGAAATAATCGACAGATTAATCGATTATTAAAATAGTTGTTAGTTGCAGCCCTAATTGACCCATCCGGGGTTGTCTACAAGATAGTGGAATGAGACAATCCCAAATAGGGCTATGTGTTTCTATATAATGCTAACACCCTCAAGCACCCCATCATAGATCCTGGTTTCCTCACTTAAAAGACACAGTTGTAAGGATTTGGTAGTTGATGGTTAGTTGATCTCAGTTTGCAGACTTAAGCCCCATTAACATAACACAGGGAGGTGAAGTATTCACTGTGCTTCTCAACATCTTAACTGTTGGGAAATTACAGGATATGGTCTGTAAGAGACATGAACATTCTACAGGACAAAGCCATAATAGAAAGCTGAAAACCTCCCCAGGGAGCCTCGGGAGCGTTGAAGTGAATTTCAGTCAAAATTCATAACTCAGTCAAAACTTAACACAGACTTGAAACACACATTTATGTAATTCAGTGTGACTTCCATATCCAGAAGATGTCATTAGCTTCGATGTCAATTGCAGACAAGCATCCACTTAGAAATTAAGAGGAAAAAAACACTTCAGAACTTGCCAGAGAATCATTAAGTTTTCTTCAGTATCAATGTAATCCAGTGATATATGTCTGTACTAATAGCTGCTAATAGCTAATTCATTTAATGGCTGCAATTTGCTATAATGTAAACACATACAGGCTAAAACAAGGCTCAAAAGAGAATACCAGTTCCAACCTGTAGCTTACGCTACAGAAGCCCATTTGATGATCTTCAACAGGGTCTTGTTCTCCTGATGACTTTAATTTTTCTGTCACATTGGTTCTCAAATAGGCCTCTATGATGGTGTTAGCATGTTTAAATCTCTGAGATAAGCAAAAACTTACATTTTGACTTTGACCATTTTCACACTAAAGGAACATTTGTCACTGGTAATACAAGAAAGGACAAGCAGCTCTTTAAGCAGAAACACTCAACATAAAATTCTGGAGGACCATAACAGTTGGTTTTTGTGGCTGTAATTATTACTGGGTTTGGAGCGAAAATAAACCACATACGCTCAAATCACCAGGGCAGGTAATATTAAAATCCCCCCAGAAATAAATCCATTCAGAATGGGTCTTTTAGTTTCAAATCAGTGGGGTGTTAAATGCAGACTTTTTTCTTTCTTTTTATACTTTTTTCTCCAGCGATTATCATTTATGCAGCTTCTTGCTTCCAACTTTACAACTCATTGTAAAGTAAATTTGTGATTGAAATGTTTAATCAGACCAAACAAATAAAACAAAACAACCAATAAATAATTAAACACATGAATAAGGAAAAATAAAAAAGGGGGATAACTTAGTAAAATAATAATATATAGTAATATAATAGATCAAACAAAAATGGAGATATGACAAACAGATTACAAACCACACTTTTCTGTGCATAAAATAAAAATACACATTTATCTATTCAGATATAATTTGTACAACTTAAATATTTATATACAAATATACATATTGGGAATAGTCAAATATTCATTGTAGTTACATTACATTTAGGCATTTAGCAGATGCTTTTATCCAAAGCGACTTCCAAATAAGAGCTTGTCTGTCAGCTTGAAACAAAGAGTGCACACTGATATAGCCTTCAGATGCATTGTACTAATGTGGTTATAAATTCACATCACATAACAACCACCTTTTCTCAAAGACATCTGCCACATTCCTTACTTTGTGAGTCACTATTTTAATGAATTGTATTAGTTATTGTGTTTTGTTAATTGTTTCAATCAATGTTGTGATTCTTAGAATTTTCTTCTTGACTGAATTCATTTGGAAGTTTTGCCAGTACAATGTCTTCTGCTTTTAATTCTGCTATAAACCTAAAAACATCTAACCTGTATGTATTTAATAATTTGCATGAATAAAATATATGTAAATAATTTGCATTATTTTCACCACAGTTTTTCCAGTACTGAGAGCTTAATCTTTTTTTTATAATTAGAGATTACTTCTGGGGTCAAAAAGTATCTCACATTTATTTTCTGATGCAAATTGTCTCCAAAATAAGGGATTGGTAGTTTTGTGGATTTCATTAAATATCTGTTTCCATTCTTTACTTTCTTTAGGAGTGAGTTTTTTCCCAGCCTCACACATTTTATTTTAGAAAAATATTCACGTTAGAAAATAGTGTTCCACAAGGATGCAGGCATGGTCAGCTGGGAAAGCTTGGAGCAGCAAAACAAAGCATTGAATGTAGATATAAAGTCCACAAACAAAATCCTCCCAGATATATTTGGAAATTTAGACACCACAGAGCGAAATACAGTCCATCTGCATCTACTACTACATACTGCATCTCTCACTGAAAAGAAACTAATGTTTTGTTCTATGTTGTAGATGGTTACTTGTGGCTTTAAAAGGGTTTTGTTTTATGGCATGGCCATTCTACTTGTTGCCATGCCACCTTCTCCCATCCTACTATCTGATATTGCTTATTTTCCTAATATTGGTTACCAATAGCCTTGTTATGGTTAACAAGCATGATTTCAGGCTGAGTGTATGAAGGGAAACAATATGGCTAGTGATGCCCTCAGACATAATCTAAAACTACTCTTTCAATTAACAAAATTTCATATCAAGATTATGCTGTTATTACCAGACCCATTCTCAAATGTGAATTAGTGTGGAACCACTTAGTACATTATTGATTTCCAAGGGGCGTTATCAAGGCAATGGGACAGACCTACAACAGAGCAAATAAGCGCTGAGTGAATCCTGTTGTAAATACAGCAAACACATCTTTTTTTTGTGAAAATGTACCATCCAGTTAATACTGATGTGATAGCAAATTCGAAATGTTTCACGTTAGCGGCAGCCATCTTGGTGGTTTAGCCTACAATAATGCCTCAACGGCCCTCCTCTGTACAGCCTCATATTAGATAAATGGTTTTTATTGGCCCGTCCTGGGCCAGGTTGGCTGGAAATCTGTCTGAATGGGAGAGGGACTAGACTCATCTGCCAGAGCAAACAAAACATGAGCTTGCAGATTCGTCTGGTTCCCAAGCTATATCAAGATATTATATTTGTGCAATTCATGTGTAGTCAACCATGCAGAGCCAGTGAAAGACATTAAGAAATGTTACTGGTGTGTACGTAGTTTTTTTAGTTCTATTTAAGTGTATTGCTCTTTGGGTATGCCTTCATTGGCGGCCACATTTTAATAACACTTTTATTGTTTACTATGTCCATGACTGGAGTTAATATCTATGCATAGATATTTTTTACCCTGTTTTAAAAAAAATCTAAACGTTTATAAAGAAGTAAGATCACACTGGCGTTTGGCCAGGAATGTTAACTGCACTCACTTGCCTCCAGAGCTAATATATAAGCACTATAAACTCCTATCTCTCACCACTTTCCATATTAAAACGCTTGAACATAAATGGCGCAGTGGCCCCAACTACTTCGAGATAACACATTTCTTCCATGAGTTTGGCATTACAAATCCATCTCAAGTTCTTACAGTTTTTCTTTGTAATCATGCCAATGTAGTTGTTAAAATATGAAAGGTATGTCCTCCCACTACATGTCTAATGCCCAGTGGGAAAGTTGACATTTATATAAATTTTTTAGACATCTTTCTCAGCTCAAAAATGTCTAAGTCTCAGTATTGTAACGTGATATGACACCCAGTGCTAGTGCCTAGAGCAAGCAGAGACGCGGGGTTATAAACATATCATCCTGTCTTAGATTTATCCTTTCAATACAAGAAGATATACTGACATGTCTGGTGAGGTGAGAATACAGGTGCCTTGAGTTGTAAATCCTTTCCCTGCAAAGATCTGTATTGCTGCACTGGCTACGTGCAAACCCTACGCACCTTATCCAGAGACTCGAACATCCATCCTATCTGAAAGATGTCAACATCTTAGCAGAGAACTATTAGTCCAGAAGAGAGGAGGTGGATAAAACCTATCATCAATGCACCATTAACCTTTAATGAACTGGCGCTACATTTTCAAGACAAAGCTGTTCTGAAACTCCCCTTCCCAGGAGGTCAATTTCCTCTCACTAGGCTGTCCTTGTCAACAAGCATTTTGTCTGACACCGCATCTGTAATAGAGTTCGAGAGCTGCTGTTGGGTATGGAAAGAAAATTTACCTGAGTTCACATTGTTTGTTAAGTATTATTCATTACCATGCAGTATTCTCAGAAATAAGCGGCCAATTTAAGCCTCAGAGGGATCATACAGTGATTTACTGTGTGCTCCGTGCTGGGCTGCGCTCATCAATAGCGGCATTCCGTCATGTTGTAATAGCTGTTGTTGATGTTGATGAGGTATTATTTTGCACATAAAACACCCCCACATGCTGACTTTTTCAATGCTAATTATGTTTGGCTCATTTTTGATGTCTCTGTCGCAGTGGGTAGGCTCTGCTCACGGTACCTCTGTTAAAGCAGAACCTGAGCCTTTTCTATCCAGCTCGTCTCCTCACAGCACATGCTGACCCATACTTCAAGTTCACCCCAGGTATGATGAAAAGCCATATTCATGATTTGTTATGCTTTGAAGGTAATTTCAAGACCTCACATGAATGTGAATATGTTTGAAAACTAAAAATAATATCTGCCACGTTATAAAGGATGTGATCTGAACATGCTGTGATTAAAATGTCCCTGCTGTTGTTGGACTTTTGAAGCACTTAAACTGAATCCTTGTTGTGTGGTGAGGAGATAGTACACTAACATTTGGTCTTTAGAAATTAGTAGCAAGCTGGGGAGAAACAGCTACCAGCTCAGTAGGTACTAAGCTTATTTACATACAGTTCTCTGGATTCATATTGGCTCTAAATAGGATTTAGGAATCTAAAGTTTATTTCACATTTTATTTTTATAGCTTCTGCCCACTAACTGTGGCAATTATGGCATAATTCCACTGTCGTCTCACAGTAAGACTGTTTAAGGGTTCAAACCCGTCGGTTGTTGGTGTACCCCACCTCTTAACTTTCTTCAAATGAACAGTGACCGCTGACAGCACAGGTGCAATTTAGACAATTTAGAAATGGTGTAATCACATAGTTTGTCCAGCAGAGCGTGGGCCGACAACATTGTATAAAACACTCTCAGCACTGTCTGAAGCACATGCGGTAGAGTACGCATCACAGCTTAGCAGAAAGTGGTGCAGAGTCAAGTGGTGTCTTCATGGTAATTTGTCAAATAGCCTACATTGCTGGAAAGTTATTTAACAATGACCCAATCATTTTCCCTTTGCAATATAGCTCTAATGTAACACTGTCCCTGACAACCGTCATGTCACTCACCTACCACATCTGTTTGCTATGTTAGGGAGGTAGCTAGCCAGCTGCAGTTTGTTAGTACAGTCAGTAACGTAGCAGATCGATTCTGTCTGCAGCTCAACAGATGGTGGTGGTATGACTTCATGCTACGTTGTTAGCTAGTTGGTGAGATGCAGTGCTGGACAGTAAATAAACAACGTCCCCATATCGCTCATGCTTATCATATTTGTTTGCTACATTAGCAAGCTAGCTAACGAGGTAGCTACTTTCATACCTTGGCAGTTGAGTAAAAGTTAATGTGTGAGCATCTTAGCCTCTTCTGGCTATATATTATGATATTAATAGGAGCTTAACGGTAACGTTACTTGTATTTACACCAAACAGTTGTGTTCAGGACTTGACTGTATGTAAAGAAGGACGATGCATCTCTCCATCAAACTTCACCACTACAAAAATAAAGCTAAAATATCCCACACAGGGGCACTGCCATCTTGCGCTAGTGACTTCATTTGGAGACAAATGGTGGAGCAGCAGTATCGAGGTCCTGCCTATATACCCGCCTGACCCGATTGGATTTACACACATATATATATATATATATATATATAAACAGAATCTTTTACTCCTTAATATTGGTATCGGATCCAGACATCCAGTATTGGTTTGGCTGTAATTGTTAGTATCAAGAATTCCATATAGCTATGCTAGATGCATTAGTGTAAGTTCTATAAGTCCCACTCTGAAACTCTACAGACTCACTAGCTGATCAGCAAGACATTAATAACAGAGCCTGACAAACGTTCACACTCTTCATAAAACACAACCTTTACTTAAAATGGGTGTTAATTCCTACAGTTTTATTGCAACACCATCCAAAAACTTTAACCCTTTTCATATTGTGCTGTATGAAGCACATAATGATTGTCAACAGCTAGATTACCTTAAAATAACATTTTCTTGTTGAATCTGGAGAAAGTACATTAATGTACAGACATTAGGGATACTGTCTTTCTTCAAACTAGTACATTGATGGAGAGCATCCAGTAAAAGCAACAACTGCTTTCCCTTTTTAAATCAACACTAATGAGAAAACAGATGTGTAAAAAAGTGGTAGTCAGTTTATTTGAGAATCAGAAATGTATTTTGCTTTTGGGAAGCTATTTGTTTCCATATATAACTGTGAACGTAGTGGCATAGTGCAGCATCAGGTCATGCATAGTGCTCTTTTTGTTTGATGCAACCCCTTCAGTAGTCACAGCGCACTGGTTAAGCTGAGGCTGATTCCAGTCTCTGTGAATGAGTAGATAGGAAGGTGAGTCTCATATCTCCATCCTGACAGGCTCAACACATCCCCACCTCCCGGGATTCCACACCAACTATCCCTGATAGCACACAACTCGCTTCTCCCCTCATGCACACAGACACACAGAACCACACACACACACACACACACACACAATCCCACTCGGCAAGACCCGGCACTCGCCTTTTTATTTAAATGCGATAAATATTTAATTTGTGAACGTGTTGCGAAAGATCACACGAGCACGCACAAAGGACCCTCAGCTGAATATGCAATGCTCTGATAAATATTTCAGTACTCCATTTCCCCAACCCCCAGCTGACTCACCAGGCACCTGGAGCTGATCCTGGCAAGAATTAAACATGTTTTCATTGCAATATTTAATCTTTACAAACAGCCAGTGACAGTTGCTGATTCGCTGATTTCAAGAGGTTACTGTGACTGGGCTTGATCTGGTGTCCATTTAAAGATGCTCACTTTCATGACATAATATATCTCCCCAGCTCTCTTTCATGTAGGTTAGTAGCACAAGACTAATAACACCAATGATCCTCCCACAAACATTATATCCCCCCACTGCCCTTCTGCACCTATTAATAGTCTCACACACACGGTAAACTGTGCCTCTCACGCTGTCTCACTTACATACTACACCTACATCACAGCAACACTACTCCCTGTAATTAATTTATGCTTCCTACAGAGAAATGTAAAAGTCTGAGGTTACTTTTATAATGAACAGTCTTGAGCCTCGCATGCTAATTCCAAAGGCTGTCTTTGTTTAATGTTAGAGGTTTACATTCATTTCTCCACAGGGAAGCTAATGAAAAAACTTAGACCTTGCAAACAACATGAACCATAATTCCACCTCTCCATCTACAGATACAGTTTGTTTTTAGAGACCAGGAAAAAAGCTGTGAATTAAGAACACTAGTAAAAAATGTTCAAGAGCAATCGTCACCTACACAACCACCCCACACTTAAAAGATGCCCAGCAATATTCATTTTGGTGTGGTGAAAAGTCACATGCCAGCCTGGTGTGGTGCTCTTCCTTGTATGAGAGGAATTCATCAATAAAGCAATTGTTTAAGCTCCCAGTAGGTTCAAGCACAGGCTGTAAAATGTATGAGCAGCAGTACAAACAGACAGTGGATGGATCGAAAAGGGTCCCGGAGGCAGCCGGAAGAGAGTCCTTAGCAATAACAACACAATCAATCACATCCAGCGCATGTCAAATCCAACCCCAGGCTCCTCAGCAGTGCATTCAAAACATATTCCCCCGTTCACATGATTGCAGTTCTGTCATCATGTCTTACTGTAGGAGCGGCTGGTTTTATCATATGTGTGAGGGCATATACAGCCTTGCAATCTCTATATGTTAAAATGTATCTATCTATCTGAAATGTCTATCTAGGGTCTATTCAAGGGCAAGCTGTTACTGTTACTGGGTGGTGTATTTTAAATTTGAATAATCAATAAAGGTTTTTTAGAATGGATTTGTCTTATTATACTGAGGTGTGGTGGGTCACCATACAATATCTTAAAGCCCCTATACATTTTTATTCAAATCTTGATCTTGATTATTTTTCAATAAAATTAAATAAGCAACGATCTAAGATAAGATGTCAAGAAGAAAAAGATATAGACATACAGAAGTATATTTCCAAAAATGTTGCACACAAAACCTTCTCTAGATTTGTGACATCCCCTTACTCCCACTGAGTCCTGCATACTTTAGTGAGAACAAAACAGACAGAAATCTCTCATGTGAATTAACCAAAACTGTTCTAACATCGTGTGTTTATGCGTGACCACATCACTCTTAAAAGGAAGCTAAGGAAATTTGCTTTCAGGGTAAATACAGTTTTGTTAACATTCTGTGATTCTCACCAATAGGAGGGCCAAGATGTGCCTACATATGTATCCTTGTGCGCATGCACAACAAATAAGATGGGGGCCCTATCATCACAACATTGCTACATAGTGTCGTGTAGTGGACAAAACCTCCCCAGGGTACCCTTAAAGAGAGCAGCTAAAACATGTCAATCAATATGGCTCTCACATGAGTGTTAATATCCCATAATGATCTACATATCAATGCAGTACTGGGGGAAACAATGGGATATGAAGGTTTTAGAATAAACATTCCAACAATTAAGACATATTTTAATATATCAGAATTATTTTCTCATTTTAAAGCTTTAAAGCTCAGCTTTCAAAGGCAAATTAATTTACTGTAAATCACTCCTCGGTTACGCAGTACATTTTATGCTCACCCCAATCTCATAATGTAGCAATATACCAGTTAAAGCTTTTTACTGTATTCAAACATACCTCAAACTGTATTTAATGATATTTCGTTATGTCCATGATCCCTCTGTGCACTTGGTAAACTTCTGGGGTCTCCCTGTTCACAGTGCTCATGCTTGAAGAGACACATGGAGGGCAGATTTGCCTCTGGCATGCTCACAGCATCAGCCAAGAATCTGCTCATTATTCTTCCCATACAACAAGTAGTGTGGCCCGGATTAGATCGGCAGGCCTGGACAACAATCTTAGCCCACAGAGCCAGGGCCAGATAGCCTTCTGATCTATGCACATGAATTTACAGTGAAAGCCAAAATAGAGGAACAGCTCTGCAATTTCTACTGGATGGCAGGGAAATAAGTATTGGGTAGTGCATGCTGGTTTTCTGAATTTGCTGCAGAGCTGTCTTCCTTTTCACAGCAAAAGTGAGGAGATGGAGGGAAGAGACAACAGACAGAATAGCATGATAGATCTATTTAAGCACTTGTAAATAAAAACCATATACCATGCCTACTTACATTGCTTTGTGATTATTAATGGGTTTTTTGAAAGATTAGCAAGGTACCATTCCTCTGTATCTTTCACAATGCACACAAATCACAACTGACTCTGCTGTATTACTCATTTGACAGTGTACTTGAGATATGAATGTTATTATCAAGCTCAGCGCATCCAATATACATACCTCCAGACCTGACATGATTCCTGAAAAATTAAACACCTGTGATTCTTTTTCCTGGAGCCAAATGTCTTTCACTGACATGCTCATGATGGTTACATGCTGTTTTATGTTATCAAGGCAGATTTATTTTAGCATTTGAATGACTGCCTCAATAGGCCTATTTGAATAAAAATGCCTGCCTGGAATGATTCACAAGCACGACACAAAACTCATTTTTGCAGTGGGATTTTCAAATATCACACCCACACAAAACTCCAAATAAACATTTCAGAGCCTCCACACTTCTGATCAAATGTTGGTATCTCACATTGCAGTGTTGTCGGTGTTACCGCTGCTTTCATGGCAAGATGTTTCTGTGATATAAATCACGGGGTGTTGGCATTTTTAAATGCTCCAAATTGTAGCCCACTCAAAGTGGTGTTCAGAGTTACAGTATAAATTAGACACTAGAATTCATGCATTAGACCCCAAGTCATAGAAACAGCTGGTTCAAGAGCAACCTTTAAGCTGGACTGCTTACTGAATGTATACATTTTACATGCAAGATGTGCTTTTAATATATGCTTTTATATGTTTTACAAGGCATAGAGAAAAAAAAGTTGTTTTTGTTACGCTGTATCATGTAACATAAGGGTGTTTCCCCACAGCACACTGTGCAGTAGTCATGAGTCTGGGCATATGTCATATAGCCTCTAGTCTTTTTTCGCTAGTTTTACTTTGCATTTCACCCATAGATACAGATACAGATATTTGTGTAGACTTCCAACCTAGACATCAAGTCCAAAGTTTTCCTAACAGGAGAGGAATGGTGCTTGCTTTGCTGCCTGGTTGCATTTTGTGCAGGGGAAGAGACAGAACTTCATGGCTGCACCATTCAGGAAACTCCCTCTGTCTCATTTATCTCTCTCTCTCTCTGTCAGTGTCTTTCTTTCTGCCTCTGTCTCTCTTTCCCCTGCAGTACAACACTGTAATCGTACTGTGGAGTTTTGTCTGGCAGTGCGAGATGTGACTGACCTGGCAAGCCAATCGACACACATTAGTTGCTGTTGTGGATAAGCCTCATTACTCCTGCTAGTTCAAGCCTGTCTCCTAGAAATTACATTTGTAAACAATTATTTGGCCATAATAAGGAATACTATGTGAAATATATGAAGAAATGTATGTGACAAATGTTTTTACATAATGTTTCTGTCAAGTTACTAAATGTTGATACTGAACGTATCTGTAAAATGTTTACTGACAATACATTTCATTTCTTTCCCCCTAAAATAATCAGTTGCAATACAATATCCACTTGCAGCAAATAAAGTATAATTAAACTTTTTTATGGTTGCAGTAGATTTTGGTCAGCAGACTTGAAGCACGAGACACAGTGTTTTGTATTAACTTTATTAACATGTAAATGAAACCACAATAAGTCCTTGTGTTGCCTAAACCTAAATGAAGCATTTGAATCAAAAATTGTTGCCTGGTAACATACAATCATGTTTCTCACCACAATGTAATCGGGAAAATGTATTAATAAATTCTACAGTTTGGTCCACTTAGACAATCTTTGCTAGTTTTGGCGCCAGACATAATGTCAAGGATCTGCACTGTAAACGTTACACAAGGTGACGCCAGATCCTGCTGCTGCTTTGAATTTACCCTCTGTATGAAATGTGCTATGTAAATAACGTTGCCTTGCCTTGATCGCAACTCATACAACACTGTGACAAGCTGCTTCACATAAAGGGGAGTGGATTTAGGGCAGGCAGTGAAATTTGGGCACAAAGATAAATCGAACAACATCGTGCCCAGTTTCTCCGTTTTGAGGTGGATATGAAGAAATAAGTCCAGATATCAAAGTAGTGTTTACATACATATTTTGAAAATCCAGCTTCTGCATCATTTTCCCACACATTAATTAACTGGGCCCACAAATCTAAGAAAAATGCTCTTTTTGCTAAATTCAGTAGCATTTTTTCAAGCTGGCTCCATCTGCAGAGCACCTGTCTGTCAACCTTGCAGGCACAGGGCCCAAGGCTTCCAGGTTGGCAATGGGTGTCACACAGACGGTGGTTCTTGTCTAACATGACTGACACCTTGGAGACGAGAGCACACGGCACCGTGCGTCTCATCATTGCTGTTGAACAGACCAACACCTGCAGGCTTTAGGCAGTGGCCTTGGCTGATTTCTACAGAAAGTGGTGATTTTGAAATCCCTAGCCTTCAGTTTGACATGAAAGCTACATTCTATCTGTAGCAGAAGATACAGAAAAGAAGCATCAAAATATTCAAAAGATACCACAAGTTACTAAAGTACTGTGTTGCATTGGAAACAATGGAACTTTAGCTTTGTAAATTTGAATGAAATAGATACTGATTTGGAAAGAAGTGGTCTAAAACTATTTGTATTCCAGTGGTGTTTACAATTAATTGCTAACGCGTCTCACTATTTTAAATATTTGTTCTGCAAGTAGTCAGCAAATGTTCCCCCTTTTAAACGACATTTTAAATTAGAAAAACAAAAGCAATCTGCAGGAAAGCTTTTTGTCTTTCAATGCTTTTAAAAGCATTAAGGGCGGCAACCAAAAGCTCTCATGAAAAATGGATTGCCCATGGGAATAACAACATTTTAAACTGCAAAAAAATATGAAAAGTCGCCAGCATGTTCACTCCATCTATAAATAGACTATTCACCATACAAGAAAACTGAAGGAAAATTACGCCTGAATGCAAACTCTCTGTTCTTTTTCCTCCTTGATCATACAAAAGAGGCATTCAGGGAGTGATAACCTGCTGCTAAACAGAATATACTGGGGAGCTTGTTTCTTAGAGAAGAAGAAAAAAAATCCTTGATACATTTCAATCAATTCTTTACTCTGAGTAATGATTTAGCTGAAATAAATAATGAGAGTTGGGAATTGGAGCTCTCTATTGCAATTAGTCATTTCATTTCTAAATATAATTTGGCTTAGTTGAAATGCCATGGCTGTGATTTCACAGTGTCTGCCTCCAAAGGTCATTCTAAAGGCTCTTCGCTTCTCTTTTCTTCTTTTCTCCCCTCTCTTCCTCACTTCTCTTCATTTTTTTCTTTTCCCAGATTTACACATTTTCGAGTTACGCATTCTCCTCCCTGAAAAATACTACCATATTGCTGGGGATCCCAGCACTCTATCTGCAGCAGTGTTACAGCTGTATCTTTAAAGCAGCCCACACAGGAAAACACTGTGTTGGTTGAGTAGATCAGGCATACAGAAATTCCCATATGGCACAGAATGAACATGACGGAGGCAGAGAGCTGACAGGTAATATAGTAATGATAAATGCCAGGGGGACCCTTAGTGTAGGATTGCAAATGTGCTTGACGCCAAATCAGGATTTCAAATAGCAGCAAAAGAGTCCAAATTGAAGAAGAAATTAGTGTTTTCAGTCATTTAAAGCTACTATAGCAACAACAAAAGCTGACAGATACAATCCCTTCTATCTGCAGAAACATCCTTTAAGATTGAAAGAAAGTGCAACCTTTGAAATGACGCTTCTTGTTTGAGTAAACGTTCACTATGACATAAGTATTTGAGGTTCCTACCTTAACCTAAGCAATTCTGAAAGCATTCCTTTTCAGAAACAAGCTCACAATGAGACCCTTAGAGTTTCTAGCAGTCTCCTGCTATTGTAGCGCCATCAGAGCAGCACTGGGGATTACATGGTTTTGCAGTCTCAAATTGTTGCTCTGACAAACAATTATCTGATTGCGACTTGAGGCGAAAGGATAAAAGGGTGTTCAATTTCCACAGGGGCCTGTTGTATAGTAATACTTGGAGCAAACTCTCCACCACAGAGGCAATGTCCAACGCCATCTAGTCATATTGTTGCAGAATATAACTGATTAACATTGTGAGAATAACCAGTAATTTAACATAAACAGCTAATGGCTGCTGGATGCTGACTTCAAATATACAGGGAAGTCAATGGGAAAGGCTTCAAGTACAAAACGAAGAATTGTTTTGCTACAAGCAGTGGAATTCTTTTCATCCTTTAATTTCTGCTTTGTTGATGATTTTATTGTTCCATCAAAAGACAGAAAAGATTCTTTTTACACAGGAAGATTGGGGATTATCTTATTTTACCACTAGGAGTCCTCCTTAATGGCACTAAACGTTTCAAGCTAAGTGTTTACTTTGCAATGTTTAGTAAGCAACAAAGAACTCAGCTAAGTTAAGGGTTGACCCCCATTGCTAGGGATGACATCATGTTTCATCAATGAACTTACTTGCTATGGTCACAGTGATGTGGATGGATGGATGTTTGGTTAGGCAGGCAGAAGAAAAATAAGAATCAAAATATGTTAAATATTTAGTTTACTGTGTGATTTTATACATGAGAAAAAGTCAAATTTTGACTTATTAAGTATATTGTATCTGGCATCAAATATCATCTGTATGATATTTTTTCCCTTCAGCACCTTCATCACCTTTATTTATGCATTCATTGCAGTTGGTGATATTTCAATGTGTAAACAAATTGGGATCTGAAGAGCCTAGTTTTGGTTTGATTTGATGAAAACTTCTGACTTCTGGTATTAGACAGCTACATGACAATATGTTTGTTAGTTGACTGAATCCTTATTAGGTTGCCCTCAAAATATACTTTTAATTTACCGTTGCATTATTAAAAACCTTGGTTCAACAAGTGCATTATCTGCAGCAGCTGACTGATTGTGAGTGACTGTGAGTCTTACGCAGCAGTCATCTAAGACTTGAGAGCTTTTTTTAGAGAGCTGTAAATAATTCTTAGACCAACAAATGTAGATGTCCTAAAGTTAGGATTGAGTATTAGCAGTTTCTCCCAACTCAGCCATAGCTACTTTTAGCCTTAGGATGTTTTGTGAGTACGGCCCAAGTTTACTTGTGACAAGGAGAACTACCCTGCCTGTGAAGAGAAGCTTGAGTCTGAGTAACTAACCCTGATGATGTCATCAGTGTATCTCAGTTTTGGCTTGGAAACTACACATTTAGAACAGATAGCCTGTTACAAACTGGGGGTGTGGAGAGGGAGGGACTAATGAAAGACTGTATTGAATTGCATCATGGGAAATTTAGTCAAGTTGTTTTGGAGCCTGACTGATTAAAGGGTCACAACATCTCAGTGTCTTCTGCATAATAATGCGCATGCGCTGGTAAGTGCGTGCTGCCCGATACGGTTGCTCCGCTCGTCTTACTTGCTCTTTTAAATCTTTTTGTTATTTAACTTTGTACTTATGGGTTTTTTGTTTGGTGTTAACT
>JAVQJL010073398.1:0-11391 GCA_036024295.1 Nannoperca obscura | reverse complement strand
AATGTAAATTTCTCTGTAGCACTTCATGGATTTCATAAGCAACACACTATAGTTGTTTATACAAAGAGTAAACGTAAAAAAAGCAATATATACAGTGTTCAATCTTCATTTCAGATGTCAAAAAGTATTTGCGGCTCCCGGTGTTTTCTTTTTCATGGAAACCGGGTCCAAATGGCTCTTTGGGTGTTAAAGGTTGCCGACCCCTGCTCTAAGGGGACCACAGGTGGCAGCAAGGTTAAGAACGTCGAGTCCCGCCTTCACCAACCGCATGTGGGTAAACCATCTCAGGCAGGGATCCCCATTCCCTCTGCATCGCATGTATGGGTGTTGGGGTTTATGGGTGCATGCCAAGGCATTGCTTGCGGACTCCAAGTCCTGTGAGCACTGCTTCGCCATGCCTGGAGCGTCACTTGCGAATGTCTGCGGCCTCAAAAGCCTTTCCGCCCCCCCGAAGAAGCCCATGTTTTAGCCGGCTACAACTAGCACTGGCCCGCATCGCTGGATGACAAGGGGGAAAAGAGGGATTTATAGGACGGTAAAATCCTGCCATCCGGTCAGGTCTGTTCACAGCATACCAGGCGAAGCTGTTTCAAGACATAGGCCACCTTTAAGATAAGGCCTCTCCAAGTCCAACCATTTGGGAAGAGATATGTTACTGACGTTATCCTCCATGTGTCTAGGGGTGTGGTTCAGGGATGTGGCTGCGTAATGGGCCTAGCTGAGAGATTGCTGTGGCTACATCTCTCCAGCCTGTCAGACCAGGATAAACAGGTCATAATGGATTCCCCGTTTGACCCGTCGAGGCTGTTAGCTCTATGCAGCAGGCTAGTGACCTGAGGAAGAAGCAGGGGGAGACCTTGGATCTGTGTCTCTCCTGTAGGACTGTGCCTCGCCACTGCCAACCTGCATGGGCTTTGCAGCTGTGGCAGTGATATGGCGCAACAGGGGCTTTAGAGGCCCCAGATTCCAGACACCTGAGCAGCCAGCAACATAGCAGCAGAGTGCCCAGGGCCAAAAGTATTTTGCCGCTGCCACTGCCACTTCGCCCGCTGGAGGGAAAGAAGAGGTGGTCGACTTAGGAGCTGTTGTTAGTAGAAACAGAGGCCTCCTGGGGAAAGACTGGCAATCTCCTCTTCCCCCAAAGAAGAGAAGATGAGAATTATACCAGCGTCCCAGTCAACGCTAAGTGATAGCCCACAATGTTTACCCTGTTCACAGACTTGGAGAAGCACAAGTTCCACCAGTGCTCCCCAGTTTATTTACCCTCCGTCAGCAGCTTATGGGGTGAGTTCAGAGGGAATGTGTTAAGCAAAGCTCACACCAAGCACCTTCATGGTTTTTCATTAAAGAAGCTACTGCTGCAGCCAGGTATAAAGCCAAGGGCACAGTGTGTCATTCAAAAAAGAGAAAAACAAATAGTGCAACACATGCTGTCACCACAACAGGGCATAGCTACCCAGGTTACGAGCTTCAAGCTCAAGGTCCCCTGGCTGCCGAAGCAAATGTGAAGTTCATCCATGGGTGTTTAGAACCATTGCCAGGGGTTACAGACTTCAGTTTGCATCAAAACCACAGAGATTCAATTGTTGGTTGTTTCAGAAGCCACAAGGGAAGCTGCTAAGGCTTTGGAGAGCGAAATCGCTTCTCTCTAAAGCCGGGGGGCAATTTGTATTGTGCCAGAAGAGGAAATTAATCTCGGCTTTTACTCCCAGTATTTCCTCCATCCAAAGAAGGGAGGTTCGCTACGTCCAATTCTAGACTTACATTTACGAGGCATGCGCTCCATAACATTACTGAGACTGGCCCAGAGTCTGATATTGTGGAGCAGCCAGCACCTGCTGTCATTACGCGTAACGGATTTCCTCGGTGTATTAAACAGTAGGGTAGATTTGCTCTCCAGAAAAAATACTCTCCACGCCGAGTGGAGGCTCAACCCTCATTGCGTGAAAACGTGCAGTGTCCTCTGTTCTTTTCATTAAGGAACAGGGAGCCAGTAGGGGCGGATGCACTGGCTCATCCATGGCCAAACGTGTTGCTATACGCATTCCTCTCGCTCAGCCTCATTACTCCGACACTGATCAGAGTGAGAGAACAGCGGCTATCTTTGATTTTGATAGCCCCATGTTGGCCAAGCAGATTGTGGATGGTGGTGATTGTGGATGGCGGAGATTGTGGATGGCAGAGCTAGTGGTGCTCCTTCACAGTTAGCCATGGTGCTGCCGTTACGCAGAGACTTAGTGTAACAGGCGCACAAACAGATATTTCACCCGCACCCAGAATAACTGCGTCTTTGGTGCTGGTACATAAAAGGGTGAATTTTAATGAGTCAGGTCTCCCATTCAGGGAGATTGAGACTATTCTAAGCACGGAGGTGCCATCTATGCGTACATTGTAGGCAGAAAAGTGGAGCATATTTGAGAGATGGTGTGTGCCAGAGCCATCATTTTGTTTCAGAGTTCTGTTGCGGATGTGCTGTGCTTCCTGCAGGATTTACTGGACAATGGTAAAGCTTTTCCATCATTAAGGTTTTTTTGGCCACAATTTCAGCCTGTTATGTGGGTTTTGGGAATGCGCCAGTCGGATAGCATTCTCTGATAATTAGGTTTATGAAGGGAGTCCACCTGGTCTGGCGTGTGTGTAAACCTTTGGTTCCTTCATGGAACTTGCCAACTGTGTTGAAGGCACTCTGAGGGTTGCCTTCTGAGCCCTATCCTATTACTGGCACTTACGTCAGCCAAATAAATAAGTCAGTTACATATGTAGTCTGCACACAAATGGTGATGCAACCAAAGTAACCAGCTTTTTGTATTTTGGGCCCCTTCTCACAGAGGGAAGGCTTTGACACGCCATCGCCTGTCACACTGGGTGGTGAAGGCTATAATTCTAGCTTATGAGAGTTGTGAACTGCAACCCCATGAGAGCCTGCAGGCTCATTCCACCAGGGGTGCCACTGCATGGGCCCTGAGGTTTGAAAGATAACTTTTAGTTACCAGGAGAACAGTTCTCTGAAAACCGAGTGAGGTATCTCACAACACCGCCCTACTTGCATGTTTAGGGTACGTGCAAGAAATACACTTGTGAATGCCTTGTGGGGGGACACGGGCCTTTATAAGGAGCGGACGGGCTAGCCCATGCAACTTAAGATGTTTGGTCTGTCACTAGACAGAGCTTCCACAAGGCGCTTCCCATAGTGAGATACCTCACTCGTTTTCAGAGAACTGGGGTTACCCTGGTAAAAGTTTCAGTCAAATGTTAACAAAGTAAACATGTTGTGCATTCATCAAATGTGGCAAGCAAATATTGTAGAGAAACTGAAAATTTAAATACACTGTCAGTTAACATTTTGTTGATCACAAACTGGACAGCATTGTGTTTCCTACCACACATATTTTCTGTTGCTAATTTGTAGCATATAAATGTTATTTCTAGGGTTGTATACTATTGCATGTCTGAGCAGCTCTATTATTTTTGGTATTATTTAAAGCTGCATGTTATTTTACTACAGAGGGCAAGTTAATATAAGCACTCACTTATAATAATAATATTTCACTTATCTTATAAGGCTCGCCTGTGTTCTTATACAAACTTGGGATATTGTCACCATTTTGCATCAGCCCATTTACAAGCTCCCATTTTAATATTGGGTTGTGCTTAGCTCCAAGCTCCTACTGGCTCCAGTTCAAAAGTACATCTTAAACCCATCCACAGTTGGCAGCTTAAGTCGACATGACTCATCCAAACACTCTCATTGTTGTTACTGTACAGGGCAGCTTAGTTTTGTTAAAACATAAGGCGGCTTACACTTTGAGGGGCTGGGTTTGCTGAGCTTTTACAGGGACAAATCACCTTGATGAAAATGGCTAAAATGACCTCAACTCAGCGTGCTGGCTCATATTCAGATTCTCCCTTGTGAACTGACCTCAAAGCAGCTACTTGATAGACAAAACAACAGCAGCACTGCTTTGAAGATAGATAATTAAGTCTTGGGTACACTTTCAGTGGCACCAGAAGAGCCACTTTCATTTCCAAGTTTCTTCCAAGGCAACTGATGCAATTTGAGGGGAAGGAACTCACAGCTAGGCAACAATGTTGAAAAAATCAATAGCACAAGTGAGATTCTGTAAAGCTCTTCTGTCTAGACAATAGAGGCTGAGAGGCTTGATGGAAACTGTGGCTACATGGCAATGGGACCGCATTTCAGTTGTTAATCAGAAAAAGGTTTCTGAAATTAAGAATGATTGCATTGACTTACATAATGTTTGTCATCATCCTCATTGTAGGCAAGTTTGACCACACCATATGAGCCCTGCAATACAACAACAAAGAGATACATTTTCATATGTGGACCTACTTGTTCACAACAACGCATTATTCAATGATAATTTCATACTATACCCATATTTTGTGGTTCAGATCCACAATAAAACAAAGCGGTTCATCAACCATACTTGTGAGGGATTCAGTTAAGATTCCTAAAACCTAAATCACTGAGAACAGACGGCAGCACCATACTGACAGAATGTTTTGAAGGCAGCGCCGTTTCCATTCAAACACAAAAAAATGTGTCTTTGGCAGCACAGAACAGCTCCTCCTACACAATGCCACAGGATGCATGTTTACCATTAAAGTCCTTTTTTCCTCACATGCTTTCTTCTCTGATAAGTTGAAAAGTTGATCACATAAATTAAATAAAGTGAGTCGTATCACCTTTGATATCTTGTGCAGCCAAATTTCCCAGCTGGCTGATCATAAATTATGGAGAATATAGAAGAAATTATGGGCAAACAAAAATCCATTTGTGGGCTTTAGTCAACACACATAAGAGTGTGAATTCTTCCAAATGTATGTAAAAAGGTTTTGAAAATGTTACAATTGCTAGACATGCCACAATGATTATATGTTAACCAAAAATTATTTTGATCCCTAATGTCTAATGAGATATGTTGCACCTCAGTGTGTCTTATTTAAAATCTGACAAGCTTACAACACTAATTCTGCCCTTCAAAACATTAATATAACCTGTAAAATTTTACTATTTTGCTGCAGCCATAGTCCCTTAAGGATGATTCCTAATGACTGTACTTTATGTTTAGTGCTAATTATCAAATGTTCTGATGCTGACATGCTAAACTAAGATCATGGACATTGTAAACAGTATACCTGCTAAATATCAGAATGTTAGCATTGTCATTGGGAGCATGTTAGCATACTGACATTAGCATTTAGCTAAAAACCTAGGTGCAGCTTCACAGAGTTGATTGATAGGCTGTAGTCTTGATAGTAGGATATTAGCATGTTTCTACAATAGGAGAACTTGAGTAGGTACAAAGGAAGATGTAGCCAACATTGCAGAAAATTGTAGGAAAATATAATAACATTACTGGACTCTTTTGAACTAGCTAGTTTTCAAGTATGTATAGCTAAGGCAAACTAGAATCTTCAAGCTAATAATAAAGAAAGATCACAACTTTTAGTGTGCATATGCTATGACTTTTTTGGTTGTCTATTTTTTTACTTAACAGATAAACTGAGCAAAGGGTCGATGTTCTCTGAACTGCTGCTTTTTCCCCCAAACCACTCAAAAGGCAAAATACTGCCAAACTCACCTTTCCAATCTCACTCTTCAGCTTATACTGGTTCAACTGGATACAGTCCTGTGAGGGGAAGAGAAAAGGTGGGGACATGAGCAACTAAACCATCAACATAACCATGATCAGTATTAAAGAACATTCTTTTATCATCTAAAGCAACGAGAAACAGAACCGTCTTTGGTACAGGAACAAAATGTTCCTGCTGTGTGTATATGTGTTGAAAGTCATTTATTTCTGAGATGTAGGTAACGATGCAGTCTGTAGTTTCTGTTTACTGTCTGCAAATCCATTAGAGTGCTACTGCTTAGATGGCTGATTTGCAGTTCCATAGCAACCACTGCTACAGCACAGAGTCAGCCAGGGGCACGGCAGAGGAAAGCAGACCACAGCAGGACAGAGGGGTGGGTGGGGGGAATTTGACGGG
The DNA here is from genome assembly GCA_036024295.1 of Nannoperca obscura. Taxonomy (NCBI): domain Eukaryota; kingdom Metazoa; phylum Chordata; class Actinopteri; order Centrarchiformes; family Percichthyidae; genus Nannoperca; species Nannoperca obscura. Next base: position 5,376 of record JAVQJL010073398.1, on the reverse strand, counting down.
GGTGGGCAGAGAGGGGGTGCACAGACAGCTTAGTCAATGAGCAGAAAGTGAGCAATGATGTAAGCGTGAAAAAGAAGGAGATGGAGATATGGAGAAAATGGATTTAAAGCAGTTCTCTCATTACAATTGGGGGCAGGACCAGTGCCTGAGGCCAGATACTGGAACGTGTTTACAGGATGAGAGGAGGTAGGAGAACACTGATGTAACAAAACAGAAAGTACTGCACCAACTCATGGTGTAGGGCAGGACTTCACTCACCACCAGGCAGGGTATTTTAGAAAATATGACATTTTGTGGTGGGTTATATAAAATGCTGGTTATCTAGCTCGTACTGAACATTGCTTTTGGCGCTGCAGGAGATGTGAGGACTGGAGGGTTATGCACTGTAGGATATGATGGTGTGAAGTACCGTGGGCAGGGATTATGACAAAGGCTGAGGGATAGAATAGAGGATAGGGATTTGGAGGAAGCAGTGTAACTTGGAAAAAAATGCTTTGATTGGTTGAAGAGAGATGAAGAGAGTAAAGAAAATAGGATGGCAAAGGATAAAGGGAAGGGCAAATGAGGAAAATCCAAAGTAAAGAGCAGTAGGAGGGATTGTCTGAGAGGGCATCCACTGGGTTCACGGTTTGCCGGCACATGCTCAGTGGGCGCTGCACTGCAGTTAATACTCTGTCAGGGCTGATGGATAAAGAGGGCCATGCAGAAAGATTTAAATACATCTGCCACGCATGCACATGCACACACACGAATCAAACTCAAATGCTTCCACAGTAAATCTTTAGAGGGCTCTTTCGGTCATATTAGAGCGCTTTTCATTAACAGTGCAGCCCCGCTGTCTTCCCTCAGTATGCAACGCAACCATCTCTCCTCTCATTGTTTCCCTTCACATCTCACTTTGTCCTCCATTGTGTCTGATCTGTAGCAAACTCCCCACATTACTCAACAGCAGATCAATATCAGTGCATAACAAATAGATCATTGCCACTGTGCTATTTAAAATCAATGACCATGCATTTCATTCTTATAGTTAATAACGAGCATGCCTGCATCAGGAAGTATGCAACAAAAAAGGAACTTGTGTTAGATAGTAGATAGTATTTAAAGCCTGTAAGTGTAAAATAATTTCCTCATCCTGTCAGTGTTGATAGAATGGTATAAGGCTGTTGCAAAATGAGACCACTGCAGAAGAAGAAGATTTATTCTGTGTTGTTTTATATGTCCTTGAATCTGGTGCAAATGTAAGAAATGTGATGAATTACCTTACAGCACAAGGGAGGAGGATCAGCTAAAACAGGAGCGGTGACTCACTTTACTTTTTAAAGATGAAATATTAAATAAACACACAGATTGCATTCTGTATTTGTCTCCAGCATCAACTACTGCTGTACTTGACAAGGACAAAGATAAGAAGATAATTTATTGTACAAATGTACTGTGAAGACCAATCGATGGTAACATTCTGCTCAAGGGGCTGCCAAAGTTTCTTTTGCTGTTCATTTTAAGGTTAGTCAGAAATAACAGATACAATGTGCAAAACTGTGCAAACCTTTCAGAAGAAACTTCCAAAAGAGGCTCATAGATGCAAACAATAGTAAACACTCCCAGATCACACAGTAAGTTCACCCAAAGTGTTCAGTTTCCTGTTGATGGACATGCCATTTTTGTGTCTTATTTCAAGGTCTGTATACAGCTGTTCATTCATTTTTCTGTGTCTATTGTTATATTCCCCATTACTTTTTCATCTTAGGCTGTGACATCCTTCGTGGTTGACTGAGATGTATATGATGACTATCCACCTTTTTTTGTTTCCTCTCTGCATTGTATCAGTCAGTTTAATCTTGACTAGCTCACTCTCACCCCCGATCGGACCACACTGGAATGAAGATTCCTAATGATGATTGCTAAAAAGAGACCTCATTTTATATTTGCCTGATCTTTGGAGCTCATTGTTGCACAGAAAAAGGGACTTTGAGTTTATCCTATTACTTCCACTGAAATTGCTTTAAGAAGGAATCCATTTGTGGTTGATATGACAAGGATGAACAATTAATGCAACAGTTGTTTCAATGTACATTAGAGCATGTGAGGATCAGTTTAAGAAAAACTGTCTTCCTATCATTTAAAAGTTTATTGTGGCATATTTTCCTAGTTCTCATTAAAGGTTTGAGATTAAGAAATTATCATTTTCATTTATAATTTCATAATGTTGTTGTAGATCCCTGTGGTTAATTTCTATATAAATAGACTTGTCTTGATATCCTGTTTTGACACAAGGAAGGCAAACACTTAAACCTGTATTTTTGGGTAGTTTTCTCAGAACCTAACTTTAATCCACAAAACAGAGAAAAGAATGTGTTATGAAATGCATCCCACTTCCCAAGGGGAGAGAAAATTATACACATTATGTGTACAAAATACAGTAAAAGACAATAAAAATGTCAGGAGTGAGAAGCCAAAAGAAGAGTTCCCTGCAACACAGAGAAAACTAAAGGAGTAAAACGCTGTAGTGCTGTAGTTAAACCATTATATAAACTATACGCGCAGTATCCACATGTAGCTTAGTATTGTTAGACAGAATTTTTTTTTTTTGTCTACAATGAGTGCAGGTAGATCACTGACACCAAATATGAAAACGTCATAGTCATTCATATACATTTTCCCATTTTGGTAACTGCTGTTATATTAGTGAGATTGAAGAAACTCAAAATGTAAGTCTTAACTATTGTTTGTGGAAGCAAGAACAGTTTCTATCTCTGTCTCCACTGTGTCACACTGTAGTTCCAGTGAGAGCGGGGAAATACAAGCAACGCAAGTCCTTTTTATGGTTCAGTGCAAGAGCTGAAACTCCATTTTCTGATAGGAAAGGACACAATGACAGGTCTGCAAGTCTGTGGCAGCAGTCTGTTAAATTCAGAGGGGTTCCACATCCTGGCAGATGTTATAAATGTTTTATGCTGACTCTGGAAAAAGAGGAAAATTGAGATTTGGGAATCACCCACAGCCACATGACACTTAGTTTTAATGGGTAAATAAACAGATGAGTATTTTCAGCGGCAAATCTTCTATATAAATAAATGATGCTCATCATTATTGATTAGCAATCTACAACTGTCTCTACACGTACGGTTTTAAAGGAATATTCAAACATTTTGGCAAATGTGCTCATTCACTTACTTGCTGAGAGTCAGAAGATCAATAGCTTTCTAAATATGTTAAATAAGAAGCTACTGCTCGCAGCAGGTTAGCTTACCGTAGCACAAAAACCCAGCTTTGTCCAAAGGTAACAAAATCCATCTACCAGCACCTTTAAAGCTAGCGAATTAATACATTACATTTCGTTCATTCCATACAAAAACACAAATGTAAAATGATAACAATACTTTGCAGTTTTACAGGAGGTTGCAGGACTATTTCTCGGCCACATGCAATGACTTCCAGGAGTCCAGGAGTGTGGATTTAATTTGTGAACTTTAGAGGTGCTGGCAGGTGGATTTTGTTACGTTTGGTCAGAGAGGGGCAAGCTCTTTTCCCCTGTTTCAAGTCTTTGTGCTAAGTTAAGCTAAGCTAAATGTCTTCTGTTGCCATTTTAATATTAAGCGTAAAGACATGGGGGTGGTATCACCTATCAATCTTCTCATCTAACTCTCGGCAAGAAAGTAAATAAGCGCATTTCCCAAAATGTCAAACTATTTCTTTGTTCTTCATATGTCTTTAAGGTGTTCAGGGCGAAAGACTGCATCCAGTGCACCTCCAGTTTTGATTTGGGGTGTCCATTACTGTGGGTCTGTCAGCTTACTCTTGCCTCCCGGAAACCCAGTAAAACAGGCAATGGAGTTGACGGTGGTTGTCTTGACTGAACGTGCAGTGAAGTTTCTAACATAACAGCCAGCAAGGAGAATTATTTTTATCAAGTCTGGGGATGAGCAGTGACAACCTGAACAGCCTAAATTTAAAGCTTCACTTTGTGAAATACAATAGGAAAGGTATTAGCTGTCACCAATGTTGCATCAAATTTGCTATTATTTATACAAACAGCCAAGCACATACAGGAAACAAATAGAAATGCTCACCATGGCAAATCACTAGCTGCTCCCACCCCCACCCCTGGCTTCTTTTATGGAGTATCCAGCAGCACAATGCTGGCCAGAATGCATTTCATGTCTGTCTGATCTGTCTGAACAGTCAAAAGTACTTTTGTCAAAGCCAACATCAGAACACACACGCTCTCACATGTCATATGAATAAAAATGACTTCCTCACCTGAGAGTCTGATATGGACACACGTTTAGACTCCACGGTGGGCCGGCGAGCCACACGAGGGGAGATGTGTGTGTAGCCTCCTCCAGAGCCTGATGACAGGTAAGTGCCTCTCTCCTGCAGCGACAACTTCCTCCCAGTCAGGTGAGGCCGCAACGGCTGAGTCTTCTTGGCCTGAGCCCCGTCCTTCTGAGCCCTGCCGTTCCTCACGCCGTTGGTAGGTGAGTCTTTTGTTGTCATAGCAGCCATGATGTCTGTGAGACTGCTGGCCTGTTTGTCAGAGTCGGGGTCCAGCCTCTCACAGCCAAGGTCACTGCTCATCGCCATGGCAAGTGGGGAGAAGGGAGCAGCAGGAGTGGGCAGGGACGGTACTGGTGAGCGCCCACCAGCATCAACGTGACCTGGGCCAGCCTGCGGTTGCAATGTTAAGGGTCTCACCTGAGCTGGAAAGACAGGAAGACAGGCTGTGAGCTACAGTACCAGTCAAACGTTTTGATCTACAGTTTATCCAATTCAACAGTATTGATCATATTGATTTCAAGCATTTGTTACTTAAACTGGACTGGACTGACATGTACAGCACTGTTTTTTTCTAACAATTAACATTTCTAGTGCCATGCTAACTGCTCTGTGAGGATATACTTGGGCCCAGCAGTGCTTTGAACTCAATGCAATCATCAGCATGCTAACATGCGCACAATACATAACAATGACAATAATAACATGCAAATGTTAACATTAATTTATTAGTACTAAACACAAAGTACAGCTGAGGCTGATGGGACTGTTTTTGGGGGCATTTGGTAATAAACCAAACAACTGGACAAATTAAGACCTGATAATGGCCTTAATAAAAAATCAGGGGATCACCAAACCCATTTCAATTCATTCTATGGGGAACATAAATGGCTGCACCAAATTCCATGGTATCAAATAGTTGTTTTAGGAAGTATTGTAGTTGTAGGAAAGTATTCAGACCCCTTTAAATGTTTCACTCTTTGTTTTATTGCAGCCATTTGCTAAAATCAAAAAAGTTCATTTTATTTCTCATTAATGTCACTCAGCACCCCATCTTGACAGAAAAAAACAGAAATGTAGAAATCTTTGCAAATTTAT
>JAVQJL010073397.1:0-38712 GCA_036024295.1 Nannoperca obscura | reverse complement strand
GTTTTATTTAATCTTTTTTATTTTTCTGTATATATTGCTCTTGTTGGCACCAACGCACCAAAACAAATTCCTCGTATGTGAATACCTACTTGGCAATAAACCGGATTCTGATTCTGATTCTGATTCTTGTGTGTTTGCCCTGAATAAAGACTGTGAATTGTGTCCCCTGTTTCTTATATTAGAATTGCATTATGAAGGGGTCTTCAATCAATCAATGTACATAAGGGCATATCAGTATTGTCCTAAGACAGACTTGAAAACATGTGAACTTGTCCTTTAAAATGTCCTAGTGTATTTCACAAAAGGCCATGGCTTCAGTGACAGTGATATCGAACTGGTTTTATGAGGGGAGTTCATGTCACTGATTTGGGGCTAAAGGCAAATGTGGTTTTGCAGTTTTGAAGAAATTCAGCTGGTCCCGATGTGCTGCTGTAGCTAACTTCAACAAAGTCACAAAACAAAACAAACACATTTCAAATCGTATTTTTGACCCACACAGAAAACTTAACCTAACCAAACAAAAAGCAAATGTCAGTATGCATCTGTCTGCTCATGGGATCAATCAAGTGACGCAGAGAACATTCTCCATCGCCCAGGAGAGACCAGCTCTGTGTGAGGAGACAAAGAGAGGCGTACCACTCTGGGATGATGGGGACAAATCGACCCCATCTCGCTGCCTTATATGTTATATCTGTGTGTGTGTGTGGGTGTGTGAGTGTGTGTGTGTGTAAGAGAGGACTGGTTTTGATGGAAGATAGCTGATTGAATGGGAGATGGTGTTAGACTGCAGCAGCCAGCTATCTCTGCCACCCATCACTTATCTCTAACCGCCTGAGCGGCTGCCCTCCCTCCTCTTCATCTTGTGGGTAGCCAGCTTCAGGAAACTCCTTCGTCCCATTGGCTGGACAGGCTTCCGGAGGGGTATGGCGAGCCGAGTTGGGATTGCTCATTGGAGAGTGCTGCCTGAAGTGGTGTAGAGGAGGGGAGGTGGGCGAGGGCATGTGCTCAGGAGAGCTACGCTCCGATTTGATGCTGAGGTTGAGGGAGGGCAGATGTGAGGAGGTTGATGAGCAAGACTGGGAGGGGAAGGAGCACCCTCCACTGGACATCCTGGAAACAACAAGGGGAAAAACAAAAGAAATGTCTGAGTTTGAACATCACCAATTCTGTAGCTACATCTTAAGTGTGTCAGGTGCAGCTTGATGACCATTAAAATTAATGCCATTAATCTGTGCCATTAGAATCAGTGAAGAGACTGTGTGGCATTTTGGATTTATCCTTCTTTTACACATAAACAACAATAAGAGACATAGAACCAGTAGAGAAACCAGATCCAGTGGCAGCACACTTCTCTCATCTTCTTTGTTTTTTACTTTATATTCCTTTTTAAACTTTTATTTCATTTATTAAATTTTTTTTCATTTCTTTATTATTTATTTGTATCTATTTTTACTCCATTTCTTTTGATTATATTGTTCTTTTCATGTATTTTCTTTTCATTTTTGTTGCTCTGTCTGACTGTTTATCATATTGTTTTGTATTCCACTTGGTGACACATCTGTTGTCAATGCTAATTTAATTGTCTTCTGAGGCCACATATATGGTTGCTATGGGCTGATAATTGCCATCATTTTGAGATATGTGTATAAAATGTATAAAATATGTTTGTTTTCATATTTTATCCACACAGAGGTATCATATTACGCATATCCTTACTCTGGGCTTATATGATGCCCATGGGGCTCCGGAGGCGGCTGTGCTGGCTGCCAGGGGTTCACTGCTCCTCGCTGTAGACTAACAGAGTGATAAAAACCAGGTTGGCTGTACTCTGAAAAGAAAGAAAAATACATGGATATAAATTAAAAGAGGAAAAAAAGAGGACACAAAGATGGATGTTAATAAACCAGAATCAGTGAATGATTATTCACTATAAGACAAAAGTTCAACACTTGTTTGCTTTCTTGATGAGAGTTAGATGTCATGTCTGTACGGTATGAAGCTACAGCCAGCAGCCGGTTAGCTTAGCTTAGCACAAAGACTGGAAACAGGAGGAACAGACTGGCTGCACAAATTAACATGTTCTTTCTTGTTTGTTTGATCCAGGTCACAGCACCTGGCCCAAAAATAGTCACAACGTTTTTGCACCTCAGTTTTTGAAAATGTGCTGGAAGTCAGATTTTGTTTCCTTTGGACAGAGACAGGCTAGCTGTTCCATTTCCATTATTTGTGCTAAGCTAAACTACCTTTTCATCTGTCTTGTGTTTTACATTCATTACACTGAATTTTCCTTATTCACCCTAATCTGCCATAGAATAGATGATTCACAGCAGACATACCAGAGGCTGCAGGAGAAGGGAGGCCGTAGCCTCCCAAGCTGTGACCCAGCAGCCCTGCCTTACCCATGGCTACCATGGAGCTGCCGCTGTGCAGGCCCTGGTACAAGACACTCCTCTGATGAACATAAAAGAGAAATGGTCAAACTAGAAGTGACATTATTGCTACATACTGCATTAAACATGAATTTCACATCTGTGAGAGGTGTGACTTCTGTGCCACTGACAACTGCAGATCACACTGGATAGTAACAGCTACTTACAGCAGAGCTGTGGTTTGCACGTGTGGCCCCCATTCCCTGATTAGCAGCATCTCCCCGCAGGTTTTCACCGCCCAGGTTCAGAGGAGGAGGGCTTTTCATATCCAGAGCTCGATTCAGGTTGCCATGGGAGAATACGGAGTAGCCTATACCTACACAGTGAAAGAAAGGAGCAGGAAGTGAAAAGAGATGTGAGCTTGTTTCACCCACAAAGAAATAATTTATTCTCTGTGATACATTCTTCACCTCCTTCTGTTTCTGTGTAGTGTGCTAAAAATGAACTTCTTCTTTTAGTTTGACCTTCGAATTAGTAAACGATCTTTATGGGACAATGAGCAGCTATCGTTTACAAGTTCATGTTAGCATTTCTGATATACTCTAGTGTAGTGGTGACCTCACACAATCCATTTTGAACTGATTGTAAACCAGAAATCACTGTCAGTTATTAGAAAAATAGTAATAATACATTTAAAAATACTATGACTATAAATGATCAGTGTCTAATGACATCATGGTGCGTCCAATAGTTTAAGAGTGTAAAAGAGGCTGCCATGGCTGGCAGGTGTGATACATTCTGTACAGAAACCACAGAGGTGGTTACAGCCGCTGTCACACTGGTGGAGGGCCAGTTTCACAAAAGAGGCCGACTGCATGTGTGGATAAGTACGCACACACATACACGTACACACACGCTTCCTGTGAGTTCACAGCCAGCTGCACAGAGGGTTGATAGTACACATGTGAATTTTATAGCAAGCACTAACAAAGACCCTCGAACAGCGTTAAATGGATTTTCACGCTAAGTACATTTTGCATCTATTTTTAAGCAGAAAGATGTTCATTGCTCAATATTTTTAATATATGGTAACAAATGGTATCACATCTAAATTGTTAGTGCTATGCTATAAATGCCAGCAAACAAATATGACATATAATAATAATATGTTTCATTTTAAACCTTAAAAGATTTTTGATGAAACATCAGATTATGTTGGAAATCAGGCATTTTTCAAGTATATTCAATTCCAACGATATTCCTAACCTTGAATACGTAACAGTTCAAATCAAACATTTTCCAAACTTTCAAGACTTTGTACAAACCCTGTGTAAAGGGACAATTGTAAATGTCTGATGTCTTTGAAGCCATTGAATTAAAAAAACTAATTTCCATTCAGTAGTCAATTAATGCCAGCAATCATTATGTCATTGTAAGAGTCACAGTGTTGAAATTGTGTACATTTAATTTTGTAATGAAACTCTTTTATTGTATATCACAAAGCAAATTCATGTATTTCATGCAAATCTTTCACTTTGATTCTGATTCTGATTGATTCTGGTAACGTTTCATACAGTAGGACCGGCCAGCTCTACTCACCTGAGTGGGGAGACATGAATGCAGTGTGTGCGTGTGGCGCAGCAGGGCTGGCAGAGCCAGGTCTGGTTGTCAGAGATTTAAAGCCCGTAGGTCTGTGGGACGCCATGCTGGATCCAGAGGAGTTGGGGAAGCCGTTCTCACAACTTGCAGACACCAAGAACTGGGCCTCCGGTGAGAGGATTGATGGAGCCTGATGAGTAAAAACAATGTACAGTAACAGCATTAGAAGTATGAAGAAATGGTCTAGAAAGCAAAGTGAAGAAAAATGTCAGTTTGAGGTGTGAAAAACTTTAGATCAAGTCAACTTGTGGTGTGTATATATGTGTGCGTGTGCTCATGCTTGAGTGTGCGGTGCAATAGCAGAAGTGTGTGTGGACTGACATAGAAGCGCTGGCGAGCCACAGAGAGATCCATGCCCTCGCTGAGAGGATATTTGTCTGCGGCCACCTGCATGCTCTCCTCGCTGTCAAGCTCTGAGGCCTCGAGGCCGAGGCCTTTCCTACGCAGAGTCTGATACAGAACAGAAAGTGCACAAGGGAAATTACCCACAATGTCAGCATCTATATTATTTTTTCTAAACGTTTGCAACCTGAATTTCATGTTCTCTCTTCATGCTCTGAAATAATAATCATAATAATAACTGTTTGGTTATTTATTTAGTTAATTTCATTGTTATGTTATTTTGTTATTTATTTTGTTAATACTAAATCATGCTTCACCGCCCTTTCCTATAATAGCAGCTTGGACAGTACCTCCAGTATGTCGGTGTTGGTGCGACTCTCGTGTGGTTCGCTGTACTCTGTGTACTTGAGCAGCACTTTGTCCATGTCTGTGCTGGCATACTGGAAGAGACGGTTGGTGCTGTTGAAGATGATGAGGGCGATCTCACAGTCACACAGCACGCTCAGCTCATAGGCCTTCTTCATCAGGCCAAACTTGCGCTTGGTGAAAGTCACCTACAACACAAAAAACTGTATTTAGTATTTAGATCAATGTAAAGTCAAATATACTGTATGTAAAAAGGTTTTGGTATGATTGAATATTTCTACTGGGATGAATGACGGAATACATTGAGACAAAGTGTGTTGAAGCAGAATTTGAACAGTGTTGACAGTCAAGTACATTTATTAAGCCTAAAATCATAAGTTTAACTTTACAACATATACAGCACACAGCACTGTCTATCCTCAGACCCTCAGTTCAGATAAGGAAAAACTCCAAAGAAACAACCTTATCACCAAAAAACATTCACTCCTAAAGATCAGATGTGAGAAACAAATTGTATTTGCCGGCACTCTGAACACAGTTTAACACGTGTTTCTTGTTGTCTACACTGATTTCTTTTTTGTATTGGATGTGTTTTCGCATACATACTAATTTAAATATTAATCGGTTACGAGCGTGATGTGAACATTTCTCTCACACATGTGGTTTCTCAGAAGAAATATATGTAACTTCTGACTGTAAATTGACGTAAAGATTATCATGTATATATAATCTGTGTTATCAGATTCCAGCAAACTCAGAACTATATTTCGACTACTGTACTCTCAAATACATCTTCTTTAAAGGCTTTAACCATATTTCATCCTCATATACTATGTTATTTGGTGATTTGGTGAAATCTCACTTTCACCAAATCGACTGTGTGCTTTTGTCAATAGAAAGCTGTAACTTTCATAAATTACGCTAAGTCTCAAAGTGCCCCAATATTGCATTTACACCCATTTTGCTCTTATTTAGCATTGATATGCCAGAGAGAGTGTGCATGCTACAATCACTGTAAAATGTAACTATGATCCCACTAGTGTCTCTTATCATCAGAGATATCATAATGTGATATTTCCTCCACAGTCTTGCAGTATTAAGAAAACATTCACCTGCCGCACAATGCAGAAAACACATTTTTATATCCAAATCAGTACAACTGTCACATTCCTGTCACACTCCTGCACTCTCTTTCCACTAAACATGAGGTTCGAATATCACTGTACCATAGGGAAAAAGAAATAGAAACACTGCCAACCTGTCTATTCCTCTGGTCCAGAATACGAGAAATTTGTATTTTCTTTCTTCCCATTTTTTCGGCTGTCTGACACTCTCACACCTGTAAAAGAAAATATAACAATGTTATAGGAGCAGAATACAATATGTTTGTGTTGCTGGTATTCATACTGCTGCAGTGAACAAATAAATGGGATATTAAACACAAATATATTTCTTTCCTTCTCTACTTTACAGATAATTAAAAAATACGTTTCGTTCATATAATTCTGGTGGGAAAATGTCACCCATTTGGTTTAAGTGACTCAAGTCCCTTCCCCCTTGGTAAGGGCAGGGTGTTTATTTTTACCACCACGAGGCGATGCGGTCTAAAGTTAGAGCAGCCCTAGCCTGGCCAGCAGTCCACACAGTCTGACACCCCCACAGTCTGGGTTACCCCCAGGCCAGCAGCACAGTGCTTGACTGCACCGCACCGCCCCAAGAGACAGGGTTAAAAATACAGTCAATAGCTCCTTTTAAAGGTTCAGCAGGCAATAGCTAAAACCAAACAGTAGAAGGAAAACGGTGTGTTTTTGAAATACGGTGGAGCTAAAAGCCACCCACTCCTCTCTCATGCACAGCCAGGTCAGAAAACAAGCAGGATTTGAAGGGGCAGAAGGCAAAGGCATGGATGGATTGTGGTTGGCTTGAGAATGTCCATTTTTGAAACTCACACTCGCTGCTTTTCTTTTTTTTTCTTAGTCTAGAAAACCCCCGCTCCTGTCCCTGCCCATGCAGGATCGTATAGAGCTGGACACTATAGAGAAATGTGAAATCAGAGCATTATTTTCACCCTTTGCTTTATGGGAGGCCACCATGAAATGACTTTGCTGCCAAACCATATAACACTAAATCAAATGCATGCATACATTTGCTCTATGTATGAGTTATCTCCATTTAACACTCCATTATCAGCCAGAAGACTAAGTGGCGGTCTGACTCCTGTGGCCTAGCCATACAGTGCTTCTCCAAAGCCCAGAGGAGTTTTCACTGGTTTTCCCCCTTAATACTGGACATGTATTGGACTTCTCTATATTTAGTTCCCTGTCTCTCCTGATGGTGCCTGAGCGGATATGGCGCCTGTGTTCCCACGACCCCTAAAGTGCCCGCTGTCCCTCAATGTAAGCTTGGCACACAGGCATCTGGGGCATTTCTGGAGGAATCCACCTCTTTGCCCTCATTATTACCTTATAAAGTCCTGTGATGTCCACTGGGCTGAATATGCTGCAGAGACAAGACACACCTCAACACCGACAGCTGCAGTCGAACCCGTCATTGACATTGTCACTGGGGACAAATAGCTCCTGCTTATTGGTAAAGGACCACAAAAACCAGTATTGGTCAGTCTAACTAACAACTCGACTACAACAAGAATTCAGGCTTTTCTGTTTTTTTGGACCAGAAGTGAGACAATATAACCTCAATATAAGGCATGTTAATGGTGAGACGAGAGGGAAGTGGGACATATGCTCTAAACACGGCAGAAAGATCTTTATCTCAGCGTTTTACAGAAAGAGAGCCCTGTTAAAACACGTAACTAGCTGGGTAAATATAGCTATACCTCCAGACAAACAGTGTGGAGTTAGCTATAGAACTGTATGTGGTTTAGTAGGTTTGGCGAAGGACCTAAAGGCTGAGACAGGCAGGAAAAGCCTGGCTGTGCCTCGCACATCAGCTAATTCTGGATGTTTTCCCGTATGACAACTGCCGTTTGAGGTCTGTGAATGCACCAGAGCTAGCCAAGCAGTACACACTTACTGACTGTGCCCTTTCATCTCTAAGGCCAACTCTCATCACAGAGATGACGTGGAAATTAAATAAAATAGCAGATCTTTGTTTTATATTTTTATTTATGTCGTCAACTAGTCGTCAGATATGAATGTAAAACAAAAGCACTGTGTGTCCTGTAATAGTGCAATAATTGCACACTTGCCCCTGGGTCTCAGGCTTCTACAGGGAAAGACAGCACCTTTGTCAGACGCCTTCCCAGAAGCGAGACAGTGGAAAAAACTGAGCAAAGACACACACCAGCACACAGCAGCCCTGCTCTCCGACATACCCTGGGAGCTTCTGTCTAATCACAGGGGACCTCACTGGGACAACAATGCCCATGCACAGGAAACTAGAATCTTATGCATCAACAGACGGCATGCATCATTGTAAAAGGTTTGATTTGTTGTTGTGATGATACTCAGTGTATTGCACTGGATGTTTTTTCTTGCTGCAATGAACTACATGCATGAATGAGAAGGGGAAAATAAGTAGGGCATTTCTAGAGTACTGAGGGTTCTGCTTCGATGGGTTTCTTTCCGTGAGTCATTCAGAGCATGATGGCTTGAAAATGTTTCAAAAACACGTGCAAGAATATTAGCCAAAGAAGCTAATGGCGTACTCTGTGGTGGCAACGGAGGTTCCTAGAACACCCAATTACATGTTTTCCATCACACAGGTCCATTTGCAGTATTGGTTATGAAATACGGTAAAACATAACGGCCCGATTGATCAAATTGAGGCTGAAGTCAGTGTTATCAGTTCCCCCAAGATATATATATATATATATGTATTAAAATACTTCAACAATAATCCATTTAGTCTCTCTCTCTAAGCATGTTTCTTCAGCATCGTCTTGCTGCTGCTGTGAAATATAATTTTTCATGCTTTTCATTTAGTTATGTAATGACATCACTCAAAAGAGAAGCTGTACCTAGTATGTATACAGCATTACACTGATATAGTGAACTACGGCACTACTGCAGCGTTGTGGATGACACCTAACCGAGCTGGTGTGCAGGCTTGTTTTTGCTGTTTTAGTCACTCCTGTGTTAGTCACATCTACGTCCTGTGTTAGTACCAGGCCCAAAAAGAGAAGACTGGCAGCCAATTTTGCATGAATTAATACATAAATCCTCCAAAAGCCAAGTTAAAAAGGGTTATTCCCAAAAATTGTACCTTTGAAATGTCACTGGCACACTCTTACCCACTCAAATCAAAACTGAAATGTATTTTAAGAAGAGGAAACCCCGAGTGTAACATTGTTTACTGAGGTCTGTGCTCAAAGCTAAAAAAAAATAAAATTAGAAAATTATATTAAGGCATCATCATAAATAAATTTGTGTTTCTCCATGTGTGTCATCTTCAGAGGGGTCAGACAGTTCATGTGCTCACCGGGCCTTTGCAGACCAATGGTGAGGAAATATTTGTCTAATTTTAACAGGAGATAATTGAATTGCCTTGATATTTTTGATAGAGCCAGAATAGCAATAGTACATGCAGGCACGAGCTGAACATTTGATCTTTGCATGAATAGAGAAATAAAGTTTCTCATGAAGTTATTTCGAGATCCACTGGACTCTAAGGAACTAGAAAGATGAGACATAAAGATGAGACCTAATGGCAACTGACAGGGGGAAACTTCTCATCTGCTCTTTTATACAAAAGACATTTGTTAAAATTTGTTTCAAAAGCTAAATGGTCTCATACGCCCTATAGTTTTCTATCTATCTATCTATGTAAGTGTGTATTTGTAATTTTGTCCTTTTGCTCCTCATATCTCAGTGAGGCAACTCAAAGGGGGATTATGCTGAAAACACTGAGCTGAGATGCTTCTTAAAGTCGATCCAGTTTAGGCTGAATGGACTCAGAGAGTCATGGGATGTGTGTACATCTAAAGGACGCGGATTCAGTTTGCACAGCAAGCTATTCGGCGCTAGAAATAAAAACTGTCAAAATACATAGCTCAAAAAAATGTTTGCGGATAATTAGGCATAATAAATTGCTGACGTCATTCAAAATACACCGTTTAAGAATAGCCCCGTCTGTGCCCGAGTTGCCAAGCATCCCTGTCAAATATAGCCTCATCTATAGGCAGCTTTCAATAACACAGCAACAGGTACTTTACTCACAGCTGGGTCATACTGCCGCACAGGAAAGTCCATTTGCCTTAACAGGTATAATAAAAAAAACTACAGGCACATGTTTCAAAAACCAAAACATCTGATCTCACCTGCTCTCGATCTGCGTCTCTCTGTTCACCTCCGAGTTTCACCCGCTTGATCGAGAACCAATCAAACGGAAAAGGTGGCGGATAAAAAAAAAAAAAAAGATGTCTCAATGAGCAGAAGTCTTGCCTCGTCTCGCTGATGTAGAGATATTCACCTGAGGCAGTAGATGCGGATGGTTCAGGAGCGCTTCTTTCCAACAGCTGGCTGCTGCTGCCCGCCTCTCTCTGTCACCACACACCGCCTCTTCAGCCGCGCCATTGGACACACTCCTCCGCCTCCCACCCGCCTTCAGACGCACCAGTCACTCAAGGCTGTCAGCAAGATCACAGCAGAAGTTAGACACTGCATACAATTTGTGTTGTTTTTATGTCTGGGGCAACTAAAAAAGATCCACATTACAAAGCAGACGCCAATCATTTGGTAACATTGTGTCCCAAGGAGTTTTTGTTTGTTTGTTTTCTTTTACAGCAGTTTTGAGTTTGTGTAGAATATCATCACTGGAGGGGAGGGGAGGCAACAGTGGGTAGAGGAAAATTCTGTCTTGTGATGTTAAATTTGCATATTTTTTTGTTGAGAGAAAAAAAAAGAAGAAAGAAAATCTATATGTGACACTTATTCTCGAAAAGGTGTGGCAATGTCTGCAAAATAGCCTCCAAACCATCACAGTTACATGACATTACTTGAAAACGTATAAACGTGCAAAGAAAACATGACCGGCCAATAAGGTTGAACCTTTATTCATTTTAATGTAGACCTACTCCATCTTGGACACTTGGAAACCACCACTTGGGGTCTAAATGGGCAGTGGTGTCTCTTCAGTAAAAAGGTGATAGTGATTGAATGATGTATAAAATGAGATTATTATGGTGTTCGGTTTAGTCTTCAGTTTCTGTAAACAAAAGAGACTATGAACTCGGGGGCAAGGATCACTGGCTAATATGCTCACTGTGTGTGAATGAACCTGCATAGCCCCAGAAAGAAATGCTTGAAGGAATTTACAGCATGCCCCAAAGCAGCGATCCCTCACCTTTTTACCTTGTGAGCCCTTAATACAAAGCAATGTCGACTGCAACCCCTCGTCACAGGCTGCATGAGTTGTGAGTAGTTCAGAGGGATTATGCCTTTTAGACAGTTTCATTTGAATATTTTTAGAGGCTGGGAGGGTTGAAACTATAACAATATTAACCCTTGTGTGGTGTTTGTGTTTTTGTTGCTCAGCTAATGTTCCCGGGTCTGCTGGACCCACCGCATTATTGGGTTTTTAAATCAATACAGCCATAACAATTTACGTAAACATAGTTAATAGATGTTTACTTTATCCCAATAACAAACAATATAGACAGCATATATTATAAATATTTGCCATTTACTTCTGTTAATAACATTTATGAATAAGGATGCCATTCGTTTCTTGTGATAAAAGAGAACCATCTATTATAATTCAGATATGGATGTAAAAAACATGTTTAACTTGAACAAATATAAATGAAACAAGGTTTTTCATCACTACTGATGTATATTTCCTAAAACTTCATTAGAAATTGAACACAACCGTCAGCACACAGCACCCCATTGAACAGATACAGTATCCATGCCAGTCTACACAACATCAGCCCTGTTCAACACACAGCCTGTTCACGCAACACATGAGGGGCCGAGCTTTACTGCGTGTGTGTTGCATATGTATTTCTTGAACTTGACACATGTTTACTGTGTCTTCCTGTCCATCATGGGTCCACACAAAATCTAGAAAGGTTCCCGCACGACAGAAGGTAAAATGTGCGGGAAATCGGGGAGCAGACAGGTATCGATGCTTGAAATATAACAATACTGCAACCTTGTGTGATAATAGCAGGAACACACATACACACACACACACACTAACAGCAGGCCCAGGTAGAAGGAGGACAGAGGGAAAGCACACAGCACCTACAATTTCCACACTTTTATTACCCTCGGGTCCAGAGGACCCACAGATTTAACATAAATGTGTAGGGGGGTGTACAGAGTGCAGTCATTGAAAATGTGTTCTTTTATATGTTCTTCACAGAAAATGAGCCACGGCCAATGAGTCTGAGGTTGAAAAAAAAATTATTTGCACACTTTTTCTTTCAGTAAACATTGAAAATGGGTCCCACAGACCCGAACACCACACAAGGGTTAAACTATAGCGTAAGGGGGAAAAGCAATGATTATAGAAAAGACAAAAAATGTTATAAGATTTTGTGCAAAAGAACTTTGCTTTTTCTTCTGTCCTACCCTGATAATAATCTCATGACCCCGTAGATTCATCTAACAATATGGGGGTCTCAGTCCTTAGGTTGGGAACCCTTTCACAAAAGACACATTCTCTGTGTAAAGTATGTACCTTAAATGACAGGGGCAGCATGATCTTAATGGAATTTTGCATCAATGTTAAGATTTTTCCCGATTTGAAAATCTAATTCAGGGTTTTATAAAGTTACACTCTGTATACACGGTGTATGTGTGAATTGAGAGGAATTACACAGGGAATTCTATTGGGATTTTAAGGAGTTCATTTCAGAATAGTTACAAAACTACTTTTTGCTTCTCATTTCTCAAAACATCAACCAAGTTCTGAAAGTAAAGGTCATTTTTATATTGGTATACACTGTGTGCTTTTCAATAATGCATTACTGGATCAATAAGTTCTTTTTGCACTAAGTATCATTTAAGTTAATATAATAACAATATTTTCAAACCAGTGTCGTTCATTAAAGGTTTGTGCAATGTCAGTAATGGTGGCCTTCTGGTTCAACAGGCCATCCTTCAACCAAAGGAAGCAGGTTCAAGTATTGGCAGGCATTCACTGTGCAGAAGTGTCCTTTGGCAATTCACTGAATCCCTACAGATTAATTAAGTGTCATATTTCTATATGTTTAGTGTCTCAGTATCATTAGTATGTGATCAGGTCTGTGTTGTCTCTTCTCCTACATCATTCCTGAAATCTACTGTTGTTTTGATTAGATCAGTCGAAATACCTTCCACTTAACCTTAACTACGGCTGTGAACTGAAACTATAATTGCAATTGTGTCCACCTTTGTACAAACTGGCCTCTGGGTTGAACAAAATTACAGGAACACCTAACAGTAGGCTATAATGTATTAACCACCACAAACATTACAATCAACAACTCTCTAATAGTCTTAACAAATATTTAACATAATCTTCAGAAAGTAGGTGGCATTATAGTGTACAGTTATTACTGTTGTTGTGTTCCCTCATTGTGCATATCAGATACAAAAACACACAAATTAACCAGGAATAAAACTATTATAACCGACCTTTGTGTGCAGCAGTGTGCACTGTATATTTGCTGTTATTAAGCATGTGTATTAGCTACACGTGGGTATCACTAATGAAAGTGAACAGGGTTTTACAGGAAAAGGAAAAAAGGGAGAAATGAAATGCTCAGAAAAGAAAAACGTAGACACTAGTGGAAAACAGACATAGTGTCAGCTTAATAGATATATTTAGAGGTAATAACTGAATCACTGCATGTGCTGCATTATTGACTATTTTTGGGATGTGACACAATGTACTCCTAAAATAATATAGTGAGAATTTATTAGCACAGATCATCTGTGGAAGGGTGGACAACAACTCTGTTTCTCTCTCTCTCACCCACACACACACACACAGACAGACAAATAGAGCTCCGTATGCACAAACACACACACAGTTTGAGATCTCCAAGAGATAACTCAAACTGCATCTGATGCAATAGTAAGCAACATCCCTGCAGACTGCCACAACTTATACCTCCAGGATTCACCTGTGTGGGACCCATCAATCCGACAGAGAATAGTGCAAACCCCCATCTGTAAATCCAACAAACTAATCACCTGCAGCCAGAGGGACATTATATCTTTCCTCAGTGTGATGTTTATGCAAGTTCTTCATAAATTCATTCTAAACACAGTGAGAGCTGCACCAAGCCAGAGACTGACTTTACTATTAAACATGTAAGGCAAGATCCATAAAGCAGAAAGTGTAGAGAGATAAAGGTGCCTTTGAGAACCTTCCGTATCAACTCCATTTTTTTTTTCATTTTCCTGAAACTTCTCACTTCTGCTTTCGACAAGATCAGCCTCGACCCTTTTAGAGCATGTGGTGAGGCTGTCGAATTCAGAAATAGCCTCCCTGGTCAGTGTACATGTGTGAGAGCAATTGTTCACATTGTGTACCTTTTTAGCTACGGTCTTATCTGCATCTCAACAGAATAAGGGTTATACCTTTACCCCCCCCACACACACACACCAAACCCCAAACAGAACAATAAGGCCTCTGTCAAAGTCATAGACTTTAAGTATGTTAAGGTGTTTGTGGTACAGCAGTGGTAAATGTCAATTGTATATATAACACATATTAATATATGGTTGCAATATGCATACAAGTAAAAGTACAGGTGTCAGTTTCAATGATTGCAAAATAAGGAGATGCAAAGAAAATGCAGCCCTGTTAAAACCGTGCGTGTTTCCATGGCAACTAGTGAAAAGTTAATTAGATTCGGAGAATTCGAGGAGCTGGGTTAAGAATAAAAGGGGTATTCTGCAAGAAGAGGGGTTAGCTAAGGTGGCTGCTGCTGCTGCTGCAAATTCCTCAAAAGGTAATGTAATGTACACCCGCCATGGTCTCATTGTGCACGAGAGCAACTTTAGGCCTTTTTGGAAATTACGAGTCACATTTGATTTTGCTTTATTTTACAAAGTGCATGTCAGTTTTTTCTTCTTTTCTTTTAGTGTAAGACAGTCAATCAAAACAGCCTGTTGAAAATAACTGTAATCCTTTAATCACGTTATGAAGATACCAGGCAGCATAGGAAGTAGGCTAATCTATTAGCCCACTGCCATACCAGTAAATAAAATGTGGGTTCCAATCCATAATTTAATTAATTAATTTTGGTAGGCTTATTTCAGGACTGTTTTTACTTTGTGGTAGGCCCTATGGAACATAATGCATTCAACATAATTTTTGTGAAATTCACACAGGCTATGGGCTATAAAATGCAGTTTAATTAATAGTTAAATTAGGTGCACGCTCTATTAATTTAGTGGTGGGATGAGATTACACAGTTTTTATGTGCTCAGTGTTGAGTCAGTGAGCTGTGCGTCTCCACGTCAGCGCATTGTTTCCGAGGGTCCAAGAGAAAAAGTCCATTGTTGTGGCGAAGTTTTTAATCTGGGGATTTAAAGCACATCACATGCTCGGACTCTGCAGCGGGGCGCTCTACCACAACAGGCAAACTACAGCAAAAATCCATGTTGGGGAGGAAACTATTCATCCCGAAAAGACCGACGAAAACATCTGCTACACACTGCAATGCCAGCGCACTTTTGGAGAGTTTAGGATCGCCGGAGAAGTTTGTTTAAAAGTAATCCGACCGGGAAAAGGAAACTTTTTAATTCTCTGGAGAAACCTGAGCGCCGGAGATTTAGGATAAAGATGCCGCTCAAGTACAGCCAGCGGTCTCTAATGGTTCTGTCTTTACTGGGGATTTTATCGGCCATCATGTCTGTTTTATCGGTCATTTTGATCTTTCAGCTTCAGTCTCAACAGACGGCAGTGAAGGAGTCTCCACCTTCCACGTCCTCGCTGCTTCCCGCTCCTGTGTGGGCCGTGCTGCTGCCCGTCTCCACGGTGCTCTCCGCTCTGTGCCTCACCCTAAACCTCAGCTCCGTGGTGGTGTGTCTCCTCCACAGCTACTTTTCAACAGAGGTCTGCAGAGGAGAGCAGGACACCGAGAGGTACACTGCACGCACTTGTGTTACGCTGCCGTCGATCCGAATAGTTCAGGTCAGGTCACGTTCGATGGTTTAAACGCACCTGTGATGGCATCGCGCCTTGTTACAATATCACCACCCGAAAATCACCTCTCACATGCAAAGCAAGCCTATATGTACGTTTCAAAAGTTGAAACACACTGGTGTGCTTTAGGGACTAATCTTAGCAAACATTGGATGTTGTTTTACAGCGTGATTATTGCACTATATTTAAGCATTTACTTGTTATCCTGTAGCCTAATTAGCACGTGTGACCACAGTGGCCAATGTTAAGCAAGTTACATCGTTTCACTTTAAGTAGTTTAAGTGCAATGAATGACCACAAAAGTAGAATGCAATCCAACAACCTAACTCTTACTTCAAACTTTATTTTAAACCATTGTTGACACTCTGCTGGAGAGATGTTAATTCAACTTTATTCAGATTTTGGAGGCTATAGTTTGTGGTGTGTGTTTGTCTATATTTGTCAATGACAAAAGCACAATAATATGCAACAGCTTTCAATATATGGCAGCGCAAAACACCACCACCACAAAGCACATAAATATTAAATAATACCCCACAATTGAAATAGTGCCTCCCAAAAACATAACGTTTTAATTATTAATCACTAACACTGCATTGTATTGCACCCTCTCCTATTTTCAGGTGACACAGTCAGCGGACAACACCGTGGCTACAAGTGGAAAATAACATTTAATCTTTTCAGTTTGTGTTTCTGCCTGCGCCCACACAATCTTCTTTAATTGTTCTCTGCAAACCACAGCGGATCCTGATTGCCTTTCTGAAGTTTCGTTTAAAGAAAACTTAGTTTCAGAAGCATAAAAGGGCCTTCCATATGTGTCAGAGTCCAGAGGCCTGCTCCGCAGTGTTGTTGGTCGACCCCCACCTCTCAACCCGTATGAATCCCATCTAAACAATGGCCTTCCTCTCATTATGCACCCAGCACACGGCCTCTAGCTGGCCTTTTCCCACGTCCGTTTACAAATCCAACAGCACACCCCAGGACCTCCCTGCTGACAGAGGGGACATTCCAAGAAAATGTGAATAATGAGCTTTTGAAAAATAGCTAGCGTGAGCATTAAGCATAGCCAAATAATCAATACACAAATGTTTTAGGACTTGTAGTTCTGATGTACAAACTTATCAGGGAAGAGAAATAACAAAAGGACCAAGAAAAGTTTGATTGTATAGCAAAAGATGTGCAGTGAACTGAAAGAAATGAAACTCGCAACACAGAAATGATGCACGCTTCATTTAGTATACAGTGTTTAAGTGTAAACATGTCTGAGCCACAGCATTGAACATATGACATTTGTTTCCACAGAGCAGACTGGTTCCTTTTGGATAGCAGAGCTGTACGACATGTGGCTATGGGACTGTTCTGCCTGGGGGTTTCTGTCTATTTGGCAGGTAAGAAAAATAAGTTACCTATTTTTTAAGATTGTGGATTTTCTCTTTAAGAACTTGTTTCCCAATTAAAAAGTATTTTTATTTAATCCTGAAATACAGGTTAGAACTGGACACCTGTCATTAACTTGTAGCACACACTGGTATGTTTTCATTGTTTATTGGTGTTAAGCTTTTAGAATTTGCATGCAGGGGGCTTTTTAGTCATTAGCCTTTAACAACAAACTCACAAAAACCTGAGAACTAGTGTCCAAAACATCGGCTGCGCAGTGGAGTTTCAACAGCAGAGGGAAAACCGGCATTGCTGCTCGCTCTGGTCCGTCCAGCGAGTCCAAGAGAACAATGCATTCTTTGAGCAGCTTCCATGACTTAAGTGTTTTTAATGCTGAACCTGGCAGCGCTGGGGTGCTCTGTTCCACGGAGCGGCTTGTACTGGGGGGGGGGGGGGTCACTGGAGGCAGTCACTTCATTGTTATGAAGATGTGTCGCCCTTCTGACCCAACTTCAGCCTCAATCAAGAGGTAGAAAAACAAGGGACTGTAGAAGCAACGCCACCAACTCTGGAAGTCACTTCACATCCCAGAGCTGTGCTTCTCACCTCCTTCCTTTAGCATGCCTGGGTCCATAGTCCTTCTCCTGGAGATAAACATAACACAACTCAGCTAAGAGCAGCTGGCCTTTACATGACATTTCAACAAAATTACATACATTTTTGTAACGCTGATGTGGAAAGCAATGTGAACATAAAAATAAAATAAAAATTGAAATAGCAGCAAACTGAGACAAGTAAATATAACAACTTTAGTTTAAAGTTATCTGGCCCATTACAGATGAACCGAATAACCGATGAATATTGTTTGCTGGTCAGTTAGTGTTTCTGTGTATCTAACTTGTGTGTTTCTATCACTTCTCTTCCTTGGCAGCTATGTCCATCTTTATGCTCCTGATATTTGAGGTGGAGACGGGCATTGCAAGCGCTTGTGTGCTCTCATCTGGGATCTTTATCCTACTGGTCGTTGTGATCCACTCTCTGGTCAAAGCTTCCCATAGTGCTAAGCACTATCACAGCGACCCCCTCGACACCCTCTACCAGAACGACCACGGAAGCAGCACACCCGTCTCCCGACTCTGCGAGCTCAAAATTGGCGTGGACAAACCGCGGATGCACCGCAGCCAGTCTCAGCTCCAGCATCCGATCTCCTACCCTCAATGTGGCAACACGAGACAGCGAGAACAATACCAGCAACAGCAATATTCCCCTGCTGGAGGTTCTCAGGGCCACGCTAGCGATAAAGACGGCTACAGCAGTGGCGGCAGTTGTCCCCGAATGCACAGGACCCTGTCTACCGAATCTGGTTTACTGCAGGCCCAGGTGAAACCCTGGAACGGGGTCAACAATGAGATGAGGAGTGTCCTTGCGCGCAAGTCAGGGATTTCCGCAAAAGACTCTACTCTTGTGTGACATAAAGGAAGCTGAGCTCGTGGTTGAAGACACTGGTGACCTTTAAATATTATATATATAGAGGGCTGCTAACACAAGTGTCATCCTGCAGCATGGGACAGACTGAAATACATACCAGTTTTCATCTTTATCCACTGATTTCTCCTGTTCAGATTATAAAGCATTTTTAATTTGATTTGACCATACTGAGCACAACTTTTTTATAAGGTGTAGTGTTTTGTATGAATGAACTTGATGTATAATCTCATTACACACACACCAATGTATCAATGTGGCAAATTTATAGCTTTCATTGTAATAATGTAAATACTTTATTCCGCTGTATATGGTGGCGTTTTGCCAAATATTTGTGCACAATGTGCAGATGTGTTTTGTTATGTGTTGGTCAAAATAATTTTAAGTCAACTCAATTAATTAAGTTTAATTAATTTGAGAAAACATAATTCACTTTAAAAGTAGGATGTTTTTCGATATCTAAATAAGACATTAAAGTAATGTTGACAAAAACCTGTTAACTTTAAATGTCATTTAAATGCACATTTCAATAATTTCTTGGAAGAAAAAAAAAAAAGTTCTGTCAAAACACAGGCCTGAATGAGATTACATCATGTCTGGAGGAACTACTAACCTTGGACACCTCTGTCCAGAGGTCATGAGGAAGTGGATGGGGCATGTGGAGCAGAGACAAGGGGACTGGGAGAGGGGTTCACATCACTTAAGCTTCATGCAGGTGTCGGGGAAACAGAAAACAGCACAGACAAATAAAACAAAAAACACAAAGCTCCCATTAACTACAAAGAGTTCAGAACAGGCCTGATATGTCTTGCAGTTACTGGGGGAATAAATTGGCAGAAACAAAAAGGAAAAAAATGTATTAGCTGATGTTCCAAAATATTAAATTAAATTATTTTAAATGAAGGATTAAATAAATCAAACAGAAACAATGGTATGAAATGGAGCAAAGAATGGATGCAAACAGGATAAAACTCCAGACAATGCTTTAGGAAAAGGTAAGAGTACAAGGACCTACGAGTGGATCATTCACACTTTTACAGAGGTGGGTGATATAAAATAGAAAAATCCAAAATAGTAAAATCACATAATTGTCTGGCTTGTTCAAATATTGACAATAATTATGTATATTTGCTAGTTTTGATTTGGAAAGATAATTGTGTATGAAAATAAAAAAAGTGAAAAGACCCTTATAATTCCCTGACACCAAGACATTGAGTTTTGTAGAGCTATGTTTTTATGTCATCCTTCAAAATTAACCTTTTGAAATAATTATACCAACAGGCACTGCATTTGCATACTCGTTTCCAAATTTAAAATAGAGTTACAACTGACAGTCACTATTAACAGTGCTGGAAGGCTTATACTTGTGTAAGCATGTGTCCTATATGGGAGTTGAGTTAGCTAACATCCACCTAGAACTAACTTTGCTGCGTGTGAAATCCCCGAGTACATTTAAATGTGCACATTTTACAGCTTTTTGAAAAATGAAATAGATATCAGTTCCAACAAACCACAGCAATGGGACAAAGAGAAGAGAAGAGTGCTGCTCCTATCTGCTAAATATAGGAATGATGGATGCACGATGGCATTATAATGATACGTTAGTGTAAAATCACAATCATAAACGATGCTATATTTCCCACCATCACACTTTGGACATCACCATGTCCCAGTGAACATGTCCACTGCTGCCTCCTACCTGCGCCCGTGAGAGGTGCTAATCTGTTCCTTCAGGCTGATGGCTTGACGCAGGAGGCTGTCAATGTTTTTGAAATACAAGCTGCTGTTCGTCATGCTCTTCACGGCACTGCAAAAGCCAACGGATCAATGAAAGTGTTAACGGTCATGTCAGTGGAGGCTGTGGCATTCTGCAAATGTGTAGGCCTGTGCTTCTTCTCACCTGCATGCATACTCCACAGTGTAGATGGCTCCTTGGCTCTGCTCCTCCCAGCTCTGCATGTCTGTCTGTGTGAGGAATAATGGAAAATACAACCGTTAAATATTCAGGAGAAAGAGTGTAACAGCATTATACCAGTAATGACGCCAGTAACGCCTGTGTTTAATTATAGTACGCAGTACATGGGCAATGTAGACTACAGCTGAGTTCATAAGTGATTTCTTTACTTGTGTGTGCTTCAGTATTTAACTTAGTATTTTAGATAACCGCCCTTTGATAGAATAGCAGGGACATACTGATGATGCCATGTAAAAAATAAAATATGGAGCAGGTTCACAGACTTGTGAGGGTTGTGTTGTTTATCATTTGCTATTATTATTATTGAGCTCGAGGTTGATTTCTCCTTTAATGTACAAGTTGTTTCACTTTAAGGTTTTAGCTCCAACGATATGATTACCTTGTGCTGCACCAGTTCGGGCAGGGACCTTCTGACGTGTTCCTGCAGCCTGTAGAGAGCCACCGACGGCTCGTTAGCAAGGACGTACATGCTCTCCGTGAATTTGTCACTCACTGTCGAATCAAACAAGTGCAGACAAATGCAGAGGACACACAACCCGGGTTAGAAAAGCTAACACAAACAGAACGGAGGAAAACATCCAAACAGCTTGGGTGATGGACAAATGGCGACGTAACACAATACTGACGTAGCATTAGCTTAGCGGCTAACGAGGTAACGATGAGGTAAGTCGTATGCTGATTTGTTCAGCCAATGTTTAGATACCTCGTCTAACTTTCAGCTGCATCTCCTGGTCCTCCATAATGCAAGTTGGTTATTACAGTCACAAAGTGATAACAACACAAAGCAGCTGTACGGGGGGTTTGTGTCAGCTGATTCTCGCTTCTTCCGTATATCCGTGTCATGTGTCACACGACACTATTCCGGACAGAAATATCGATTTTAAAACAATAGTTCTTCCTTTAAACAGATCCAAATGCTACGTTGGGTTTCGCTGGTTGACTCACGCGTGTTTTCACTTCCTTTGTTAAAATAATTGATTAATTGAATAGCTAAACAACTGAGCGATGAGTAAGGTATCTCGGTACACTGCGATGACCAGCAAGATCCAGCGTGTGATTTGAAATAATTTACTTTCACTTGTCCCAAAAGGAAGTTAGCGCGAATTAGGCTGGATGTGGTGAGTTCGCCGTGTAATTTGCTGTATCAACTAGTTTTGGCTACTTTTTCTTGATGGTCGTACCATATTGTTCAATAGTCCATGTCTTGTTTTTATTGAAGTGATCATGGAGTCCGGAGGTGATGAAGAGGTTGCAGATGGCCACAATATTCAGTCATCTAACGCTAATGTTGGTCCTTCCGAGCCCGGAGATGAGAGGTCCAATGGTACCTTTGCATTTAATATTTAATACAAGTTTCATGTCTTGACATGTGTTATCTTTTTCCGTGTGACATCTGCAGTCACACGATGTTTGCAGTGTTAAAATAATCAATTAAATAGTGTATATCTTGCTTTCGCTGACGCGGCTGTGGTTCATCTGATTGGGCCAGTGTCTCCAGAGAACATGGATGTGGATGAAGAGGGTTTGTTCAAACACTCCACCACTCTGACCAACAAGCAGCGTGGGAATGAGGTTACAGTACGCCCAGCAACATTAGACTGTAAGTAGTGGCATAGATCCCCTGGTGGCAAAGTGCTAACAAAACTGTGTGTTAGACAAGCAATCGTGGTATTGTTATTGTCTTGAGAATATGAAGTTATACAAGCTTTGTTTCCATCAGCTCTGTCCATACACCAGTTGGCAGCTCAAGGCGAGGTTTCACAAGTGGCTGCTCACCTGAGTAAAGGTGAGGATTCTGGAAGTCAGTGTCAGACACCAAGCAGTGTAACACAATGCAAATATTGTCCTGCATTAAATTGTACAAAATACCTACTGATGGGCTTGTGGCCTGTTTTATTTTGCAGACAGTTCACTGCTCAGCAGACAGGATGAACGGGGCTTTACGCCTCTAATGTGGGCAGCAGCGTTTGGAGAGAAAGCGGTGGTGGATTTTCTCTTGGAAAAGGTTAGAAATAAGCAACTGCTGTCCAGAAAGACTTGCACGTGTTATTGCAAATCTCACAGATGTTAATGGGATTTTTGTTTTAGGGCGCAGACCCCAAAACAATTGCCAGGGAGCGAGAGAGTGCTCTGACACTGGCGAGCTCTGGAGGTTATGTGGACATCGTTGAATCTCTTCTCAGACATGGAGTAGACATCAACACATATGACTGGGTACATGATGACTTTCTTTATGTCAGACATGTCATCATCACATGGCCAGAAAAGTGTATTAAACATAAAATATAAATACAATGATTTTTTGTTTTAATAAACACTTGTATTTTAATCTCAGAATGGTGGGACTCCTCTTCTTTATGCTGTACGAGGGAACCACATCAAATGTGTAGAGGCGCTCTTAGGTCCGTTGCATATCTGTGATTTTAAGTCATAATACATTCTAGCTAATTCAGTTTTAATGCGTTATTAATTGCCATTACTTTATTCTCTTGCAGCCAAAGGGGCAGACATGACCATTGAGTCTGACTCTGGGTACAGTCCAATGGCCTTAGCTGTTGCGCTTGGACACAAAAAGAGTATGTATTGTATTCTTATACCTGACAAATATGTTTTGTTTAATAAAAAAAAGCTACTATAAAAAAATCTTTTGCTGATTTAACATTCTAATTTCTTTTTTTGGTTTTCTAGTCCAGAAAGTGTTGGAGGACCATATTCTGAAACTCTACAAGCCACCAACATGACACAAGTTAAAGTGAATAAATGGAAAGGACAGTCCGACAAACTTGATCTCAGATCTACAACCAGCTATCATTAGCGGTGAGATGGCCAAGACCTCTGTCACAAGTCATTGTAAAAGACCAGGACATATGCAAAAACATTTACACTAAGTAAACTGCATTTGTTATTGTAAAAACAGTTTGTTCCATTTGTATGCATTACAGTGTACAACAAGATTGTACAAACAAGGACTAAAATGTGAACAATTGTGCAGCACAATAATTTTGTTTGCCTGAAGGACAGAAAAAGAGGACTGAACAAGTTTTAATAAAGATGTATTTTATACGGTGTGTTACAGTGGAATGGCGCTTTAACTCAAAGGCACAATATAGAGAGCGTAATAACAAATGATATATAATTACAAGAAAACCCACTAAATCTGCATTTTAAAACCGAGGTTCAGAGTCCATGTCAAGCCTTTAAGTGTAAAAGTAATCAAGAGTGAGATGGCTTGACAGATCCCTGATAACATCCATACCAAAAAAGGCCACATTCATATCAGTTCATGAGGTAGCAGTAAGGTCCGGGTGACATGTTTCCCAAGTGCCACCGCACCATCCTGCATCCTGTACTTTACTCAGGGGTCATTTCCTCTCTCATGAGAGGATAAAAAAAAATGTTCATGAAGTTTTTGCTCCCAGGACATCCAAGGAATAAACAATAATTCTCCCAAAAAAGTCGGCACTATTCTCGAACATTATTTTTACTTTGTCAACTGCAGGGGCCTCCTGTATGGGAAAGCTGTGGGTGTGGAGTTAAGAACAAGATAAGCATGGTAATAATGAAAAGTATGTCCAGGGAAATATTGTCTGATACTTATGAACCCAGTAGAAGTGTAACAGGAAACACTGTGTTCCTAGAGTGACAAGTACAGCTTCAGCTGCTGTAATAACGCTGGTGCACACTGACAAGACATGATTTTGTATGTATTAAAGCAGATTAGCATTTAGTATTACATTAAATATCTGTTTAAAAACTGAAGGATATCTGAAGAGAGTTGTTGTCTTCTGGATAAAAACGGCTGATCACTGTAAAGTCTCCATCTTTTGGGCATCCTGCAGAAAGCACAAGTGGAAAATTTATTCATTTAACCCATCACATCACAACTTGTCACACCTAACATCTTGTCTGCAATAGGAAAAAAATGAAAATGTGAAGGTGGTGGATAATCACATCAGGAAACCATTTGCGATGAGACTTGCAGCTGGAAAATGTAATATCTGGGTTTTACCTTCTAGTCTGCATGTTTTTGCGGAAAAGCCTCCCTGGAACTGGACCTTTAACTCTGACACCCTGACAGACTGAGGGAACTCCAGAGACACCCACTGACATTCACCCTGTCAATGACATATTAATGATGATGACTTGCTTGCACATGAACAGTATGGCACCCAGGTGCCTGTGGGAAGTCTGAGAATCTTGATTATATTTTATTTATCTCTACTCCTTACTACACAGGAATTGCAAATAGGTTTAAGTTTCTAGCAGGAAAATTACAAAAATAAATGTTATCCAAAACAGTATGTATGTATGCATACTACAAACTGCCTAATTTTAAAGCGTGGTGTTGATGTACATTAGTCTCCCACAATGTATTTCACAAAAAAAGGATGCTCACAGCTGCTAAATATTCAAACAAATGATGGGTGGTGGTGAAACTGATTCAGGAACATCTCTGAAAGATAAACATAACTATGGCTCAAGTTTTGAAGTTTAAGTAGAGACTGTACACTGTCATTATAAAGTTGCAGTTTGAATATAATAACTTCCTGGTAGTGTAAAACGATGTAAGTAATGTTTATTTCCAGTATATTAACTGCAAAAACAATACTATGACAATTAGTACATAGCACATACTATAATGAATATGTGGAATTTGGACACAGCTGTAGTTTTACCTGGTCTGAGTTCCAGCACGTCTCTTCATTGCAGTCAAACATGTACTTCTTTCCATACTGCTTCACATCTCTGTTTATCACCGAACTCACTCTGAAATGTGAGTGAAAAAAAATCCTCGTTTTTAGTTTACACGTCTACTGCCGAACATGTCCTCCACGAGTCGTTTCTTCTTGGACCAATGAGAGACAGTTCAGACACAACAGCTAAGTCAATTCTAGTCCACGTCTTCATGAATAAACTTGAAGTTATTATTTACCTGCTCTGAGTTTCGCTGCAAATCAATGAGAATGCCATGTCGAATTTTTGAACAGCCAATTGCCGTCAAGCAATGCGGCAACGGGCTGCATTTCTTTACGACAGTGACGTCCATGGGTGGCAGTTTATTTTCCCGCCACTAGATGGAAGTCACGTTCCGTCGAACCATTGAATGAAAGTCCCGAGGGGTCAGAATTAATAATTGAGAGCGTAAAACATTCAACTTAATTCGACTCTTTATAATTTGTGTGTCCAGTAGTCTGGCCAGTAAAGCGCCGCATGCGTCTCTCCATCGTGTTTGTAACGTTACCTGCATGTCTCACTGTTGTCTACACGACACACAAAGGTCAGGGAGATAAGAATCGATTAGGAAGAGAGGACTACAGACTCTGGGCCTCACTAAAGGTGAATATCGATCAGCTAACTGATTGCAACCTTCAAATGAAACATGCAGTATGACAGAGGAAAGACAGCTTTAAATGTTACACGTGCGTTAAAAATAAATCTGTGCTGCGAATGTTTTTGTTGATTCACAGCAGATTGGATAATCCAAATAAAAGAACCAACGAATTACCATCATGAGCTCTACTTCTTTTATCAGTGAGCATTTTCCTACATCACTCTCTCATAGCCAGGGAAGCAGTAACAGCAGAGCAAGTGTGTGTGTGTGTGTGTGTGTGTGTGTGTGTGTGTGTGAGGGAGGTGTTTGGCACATGGCTCATTGCAGATGGAGAACTCCTGCTGAGGTTTTGTCACAGTACCCCCACACTGCAGATAATCAATAGGTCTGAAATACAAAACCTGATGAAACTCAGCCTCCGTGAAAATTGTGCAGGGGGCTGGGGAGAGTGACTGGGTTGTAAGGTTTGCTCCACCACCCCTCCAACCCTTCCCACCCTTTCCACAATCAGCACCATGCTCACACACACACACACACACACACACACACACACTACAGGTTTTACAGTATTTTGAGATTGAGTATAAATTGTGATTTAAAGCTGCTGTAATATTTATACTGTCTGTCCCATGTCTGAATGGCCGCGATGTTTATCATTGGAGGTTTTGTAGAGTTGTTAATCAGAAACGCTGGCTCAACAATTAATTTACCAGGGGCTCAGATTCTGACCTGAAGCCCAGCTAGCCAACATACCCATGTGGGCCTCACATGGGTGAATGATGGGCTGGCAGGGGGGCCCGTAAAAAAAATCTTGTCTGCTGGCTCCAAAAAGGTCCCATGTCTATTTTACACGTGGGCTCCTAGTAATGCCAGAGCGGGCTGCAAGCGTGGCCCACATGTGCAGTCATGCTTAGAACACCACATGGGCTCTTTTTGTGTATATTAAAAGGACTAGTTTGACACTGTCAGGCTGCCAGGCAACCATTGGAGACTACAGGAAGTTAAACCACAACTGGACAAACCACACTATGGTTTTTGTACAGATAAAACAAATATAATGTGTTAGTTAGTGAGCTTTAGAGGTGCTGGTGGGCAGATTTTCTGCCAGGCTAACTGCTTCCCCCTGTTTCCAGTCTTTATGCTAAGCTAAGCTAACTGGCTCCTGGCTGTAGCCTTATATTTAACAGACAGGCGTGAGAGTGGTATTTATCTTCTCATAGAACTCTTCTAAAGAAAGTGAATGAACTTATTTAAAAAAATGTTTGTTGTTTTGTTGTCTTGTGGAAAGACATCTCTGCTCTTGTTTACATCTCTGTTCTAACATCTCATGGTCAACTTCGTCACAGTAAAACATTTCTGGCCTCTCTTGCTCGCTGAGCTTGTTAGAGGATTATCTTCACCTTTGTCACTGATACGGCTTAAATCCTCATGTTCCCTCAGCTGTCTCTGTCACTCTTTCACCACAGTGGTTGCAGTTGCGCTCTGAGCTTTTGTCACCTCTGTTTCTGGGTTATGTCCCATGAGGCAGGATTAATGGTTAGCAAACTAACTTTGGGCTTAACCCCAGCTGGCTTTTTGGTCTCACTGCAGTGATTCACTTGTCACGTTGTGCGTATCACCATGGTTACTTACAGTGACACGCTTCACCTGCAGACTATCGCATCCGAGTATGTAAAAGTCCTGACTCCTCACCAATCAACACTCTGAGAGAATGGCCTTGCAATTTTTTTATGGTTTCTGTAAACTTGGACACATATATTTTTAAAACCTAAAACCTAAACTTACTAAAAGTCTTTGTAGCAGTTTCTGCAGTGCCTTTGCTCACTCTGACGTATTACAAAGAGTCTCTACCAAGTGGTAGAAGGTATTTATTAATTAGCAACAGAAATACTATCATGCTATTCTGTTGTTGAATCTTTTTCCACAGCTTTCTAACAGGTGATCATGGTAATAGGTTGCGCCCGTAGTGTTCCCTTCGTAAATGCAGCCGTTGGAGAACACAAGGCTGTCTGTGAGAGCAGAAAATCATTTTATAGCCTCAATGT
This sequence comes from Nannoperca obscura, assembly GCA_036024295.1. Classification (NCBI taxonomy): domain Eukaryota; kingdom Metazoa; phylum Chordata; class Actinopteri; order Centrarchiformes; family Percichthyidae; genus Nannoperca; species Nannoperca obscura. The sequence continues at coordinate 10,656 of JAVQJL010073397.1, read as the reverse complement.
GACCATTAAATATCGTTTCAATGAAAAGTCCGCCCACTGTGCCTGGATGATGGAGCAGTGAGAAGAAGAAGTCTGCCTATTCAAGTTGGGATCTTGGAGCGTGCTACTGTGTAAGCTGTCTTTTTGTGTGTGTGAGCGTTCTCAGCTCAGCACCAACAAAGAGTTTGCATATTTCCCTTTTACCTAAGGGAAATGATAAGCATTTAGGCTATTTGTTAGCCTCTGGTTTACTTCTCTAGCCTTGACATCAATATCAGGGTCACTCTTGAGATATATTGCTCATTTATTATTCATTATGATAGTTTGTTCTTCTTGAGAGAAGTGCATCAATGTCACAAATCAATTTCTTTCCCATATTTCCCCTGTTTGCAGTTTCAGTGCAATTTCTTTATTGTTCACAGATACCTGAATAAAACCAACTTGTCACTTGGGTGATTCCACAGACGAGGTAAGCTATTAAGACTTACAGTTCATTAAGTGGCCTATTGATTGGCACAGCAAATAGACCTGATTGTGAAGGATTTATGGTTTTATACTATGAATAGATATATGATGGAGATAAAAAGCCACAGCCCTGTGCCATCTGAAATGGGTGTATGGGTTGATTGTATCGAGAGGTAAATAAGCAGATGCTTCAGGAGGTAAACCAGTCACTATGGTCCATTCCAGAGTTTATGAGCTGTGGGCACTTGTGCAGATTGTCTTAATGAGTTGGGTGATTAATGCCTGTGCTGCTGTCAGCGGAGGGACCCGGCGTTCGGGTTGGGACAACGCTACAACACATCCAGCTGTCCCCTTTTGGTCCACGTGACAAACCCACTGCACAGACTCTTGTGGCTTTACTGAACTTTTTGTAGTTTAGTTTCATTAAGGAGAAGTCCGCCTGGAAAGTTGGGACTTTTTGGGGCAAAGGAGGAGTCAGTTGGTGTGAAAATAGTAGATCTAGTTACTGGTGGGATATGTTGAAGCTGAACAAAATAGATCTGAACCTTCAGAAGTTTGGTTGTCGGAGTTGTACCTATTACATTTGTCATTTTGGGACAAATCAGTAGTTGATGAAAGCTGCAGTTGATTATTTAAAACAGGCTCAGCTGCCTGAAGACACAGACAACATCCGTTGTGAGGTGGATAAAGTGTCGGAGATTAGAATGACACGATGCCGCTTAGTGGTCGTAAATCATTGAGTTTAGGAAGACAACATTTGGCATTCTTTGGAGTCCAGCTAATTTGAATAAAGCAGGAAACGTGAGGCACATCTGTCGACTGCTGCAGCAATTAACACTTGAGCTGCGGTGCCGTTTTCTGGCAGGGCTCCTCGCTCATCTCCATGTTGAAATTTTCTGCTCCAGTTTGAGTGAGGTTCTCTAATTAAATCGTTAAAAAAGCAGAGCATTTGCACAATATGCTCCGCTGCCTTCATTACCAAGTACAATCACTTGTAATGTATTCACTAACAGTGAGGGAGCGGCAGATTTGACTTGTTGTCTGTTTGTGTGAACGCGGAGCGAGTTCACTTTCTTCTTTGTTTTGTGTTATTCTTCCAGGCGGTGTGCAGGTGGACACGCATGCTTTCACAGCTTTGAATAACTGAAAGATTGATGGATCACTGTAGCATAATGGAACTCATGGATTGCTTAATATTGTGTCCAAGAGGTTGGCACATTTTGCTGGCAGAATTTTAAGGAGAATATACTGCAAATCTGTGTATGTGGACACGAGCAGGTGAGAAGCAAATATAGGCCACGAGTTTCAAATATTGGTTTAAATTATTCAGAACTTGTCATATATGACAACACAATCCTTGTGCTGCCTGAAGACAGCAGGCAGTAATGCAGGTGTACGCCCACTACTATATTCTATAGCTGAACAGAACATATAAGAACTGCACTTCTTTTGTGCCCCCGGGCTTTGCGTCGCCGACTGTGTGCAGCGTTGCGATGGGCAGGATTTATGAAGTGTGGCGGCTTCTGCTTCATGCTCCAGCAGTCAGAATCCCTGCGTGCTCATGATGTGGTTGGAGGCCCACAGGACATGGCTTGCTCACCCCTCTCAGCCTGCAGCCTCACTACCACCACCGCATGCCCGGCCTTTGATATCTGAGCAAGGGAAGGGGCCTGTAGTAACGACTGGAGTACTGGCAGGCGCCCGTTGGAGACAACAGTGTGAAGAGAAGCTAGAGCGTATCATTTGATGGTGAGGTCACAGGGATTTGTCATGAGGAGTGACAGGGGATCTTTCCCTTGAATGTTCACATTCAGGTTATAGCTTGAGACTAGAAAAATAGAGGAGAAGTACGCCTGATCTGCAAAGCTGTGATATTCGGTTGTTTTTGGGTGTTGTTGGATTTTTGCAATAACAAACCAGTTACACAGCTATGAAATAGCTTCTATGGTGGTGCAAGATAGACGTATTCTTTGTTCTTTGAAGTCTTACACACCGTTGCTTACACCTCTTAGCCCTAGCTGTCTAGACAAGGAGGAGAACTAATCCTCATACTCTGTATTCCAATGGGCTAGCACAGCTGCATGCATGACCCTCACCTCCCATCCCCTTAATCTCTTTGTCTCACTTTATTCACAGCAACACACCTTGTGAACACGAGCAAACCAAGCATCAGAGCAGCACTTCACAGACCCTCCTCTTCCCTGTTCTCTCAAGGTAAGAAGAGGCAACGCACTGCATCGTCAGAGATCACTCAACCCAATTTGTCAGTTGTTTTCCATGTCAGACTGGATCAATGAAGGCTGGTATGGGGTAATGGTATTTGATTTCCTAAATATTTGTTGTGCAGCAGAAAAGGTGTGAATGCAGATCCCTTTAACTTTATTTATCTGCTGCGTCTCAGTGAGCTCTCTACTTATACAACTGGTGATTATGTACAATGACGCATTTCTTAGCAACGTACATGCTTTTAATTATTCACTCAATTTTCACCTAAAAGTATTTTCTCAGGATTCTTTTTACAGGAATAAAGATGAAAGCTGAGTGAGTGATTCAAACAGACTCAAAGAATAAAATAAATAGGAACCCCTGAGGTTGGGTGCTGCAGTAGCTAAATTCATAACCGGTTTATTTAAGGCGCCCCCCCCCCCCCCCCACTAAGGCCTATTAGCTATATAATAAAGCTCCATAGAGAAGATAGAACTTAACTTTGTCATGTTTAAAAGACCCACATACTTTCTTCTTTGCTGCTGGTGTATTGATTTTAAAGCAGCAGAAATCAATATATTTATTAACAATGGAAAATGACGTTGAAAGGCATTATTCATAGTTATGGACTCTGCTGTTCCTCTCAGCACTATAAAGCGTTTTAGTGTCTTTCAGCTCTTTGTTTAGATTTTGCCGCCCCCAACTTTACTGATCAATACACATCATAGAAAAAGTAGGTCAGTAGGTAAATTAAACACCTTGACAAATCACTACATAGCCATTCGGGTAAACAAGTCATATTCAAGTTACGCTGGTCTGTGTCGCACCTGTCAGACATTTAGGTATGCAGAGTTATTTTTAAGACATGTTAAAAAGAAAAGGTAGTGGAAGTTCCATCATCTCAGTGGATTTTAAATGTCTGTGCTCTATATATAATATGTTGTACATAGCTTTACCTTTTTCAACAATCCTACCACAATAGTGCTTTAAATTAGGTAAATAAAAAAAAGAAAGATTTCACCTCATATCGTTCTTAATAGCAGACGCATTAAGGGTTTCCTACATGTACCTATATTTGTTATTTTACAGTGATTTATTTAACATAGTGGTATAGAGTTAAAAAGATTGAGGTGCAAATTAGGTGAATAATTTATTCAAATACAAGGCAGTTATTCACACATGAAGTAGGTAATGATGTAAAAGGCAGGTGAGTGAGGGATGGAAACATAAAACGACTCTAATAGAGTCGTCTTATCATTAGAGTACGTGCCACAGAGCGAGGTCAGGGAGCTGGAAAACCTTTCAGGCTGCAGTGATCGCGTAGACACCTGAACATGCAGGACGGCCTCAGTTTAACTGTGGCAAAGTGTTTCCACAACAATTAAAAAAGATGGCACCTTCAGTTAGGAGCTCTCGTTCTCATTATGGCTTGTTGTTTCTTCCTGGATGTGACAGGCAGCAGCGGCAGGCACCTGCTGGATGCTCGGAGGGTGGGTTTGTGTGTAGGTGTGTGTATGCAGTTGATAGAGTGTTTTGGGCTGACAGATGAGTGCATACGTATGTGTCATTGAGTGTCAGGTAAGTTGTTATGCTATAGAGCACAGCAGTTAGGGGATGTACATGTACACATGTCTGTACGCTGATGGGGTTAGATGTCGTGTGTGCTTGCACAGCAGAGTTGGTGTGTGTGAGCGCGTCTGTGAGTATGTTGAAGTGTTCTAGCTGCTGTCAAATGGCCTGCTTCTTTAATCTGTGCAGACAGCTTTGTAATTGGAGCCCTGCATGAAGGCGGGGGGACCTGCAGTTCATAGTACACCCGCAGTCTGAAAGATGGAGAAATAATAGAGGTGGAGGATGGGTGTGTGTGTGTGTGGGAGGGGGGGGGGGGTTCTGTGGTGGTGGTGGTGTGGGGGAGTGGTTGGGGTTGCGAGTACAAGGGTTGACGGCAGAAGTCCCGGGATCGGGTTCCTCGGTCCGTCACCGAGGCAACAGCAAACATTGTCTGGGTCGATTAACTCGATCCCCGCCTGTTCACCCACTCAATCTGGTCAAAACTAATTGAGTGCCATTCTGAATAGATTCCAATGGCAGCCGTAAGTGCCTTTCCGATTTTCATTTCAATGCATTTTAAACGCATTTCAAACAATTTCACTTTCAATTCCCTCCCATCGCGAGATCCACCATAATGTGTTTGTCTCCTCTGGTCCCGGCCTTCTCCCCCGAGTACACCCACCGCACTGGAGATGAACTCACCAGACAGGTGCCATACTGCTCAGAATGACAATTTGCCTTTTGGAAATCAGCCTCTGGCTCCATTGTGTTCCCTGAAATTGAGTTAGGCCAGCAGCAGACACTCAACAACTCCCTCCTGTCCCCTCCTCCCACCTCCCTCTCTCCCTCTCACTCTGTCTCTGTCAGGTCCTTTAATGTTAAAGCTAGCGGAGGAGAGTGCTTCATTTGAAAGTGTTCACAATAGAAGTATATTTTAAATTGGAAGAGCATTACATATTATGCATCTGTTAGGGAGATGTCTGTCATAAAGGTTGTGATAAAAAAGACTAGACTGTATGCAAGTGAGCAGGCAGCAGTGTTCATTTCTCATTGCACATTTGTATGTGATACCAAATAGACAGGAAGGGCTGGAATCCATCCTTTTGCAATAAAAGAAGAAATGACACCGCTTTTAGATAATGAAGCCCAAGCACTGCTCTGTAACTAAAAGGGTATCCCATAGTCTCCTGAAGCAACCACCTAGTCCATATATCTCCAGCAGAGCTGGCTAACAGCACATCTTGAGACATTATTTATGATGAGGTCAGGCAGTATGCAGAGATCTGCTACTTGGCCAACAGAGACAGGGTCATTGGTCAAGCCTAATTAACTACTGCGTCAAAAAGCTAATGAGTTTTCCAGGAGAAGCGGCTGAGAGATCCATCGATCTCAGGTCATCCTGCAGAATATACGGCCAAATGTTTACTATATTGCATGGGTAGCACAGCTAACCTAGTTACTGATGCAGTGAGGCTTACAGTAGTGCAATGGTGGCAGGAAGGCGGAAGCAGGAATTCAGCGGACCGCTCCATTCAGTTAATTGCTTGGCCAAGTAGAACTTATTTGCAACTACTTGGGGCTTTTTCATCAGATATGGTTTGTAAAACACTTGCTGTGGGTCTGATTACCAAACTGTGACAGGAAAGCACACAGAATGAAATGAATATGGCCATTAGATGTCACATTAAAGGCTTTGTATCTCTATTCGTAAATACGGGTCAAATTGTTTAACTGGATTTCGCTGCTGTCACTTATTACAAGGCGGAACAGATTTTGTGGTTTAATCTTTGATCACACTAATGCAATACCTCATTTACAGAATATGAAGATACAAATGGTCTGTGTGATATTAACGAGAAGGATTTTCTTGAGGGAATAATAGTGAATTTTCTAGTGCAGAAAATGTACAATCAGCTTTATTTGCACACAGTCTTCATCAGTGGACATATCAGCTGAGTCCATTATTCATAAATGTGCATGTGTGTGTTTATTTGTTTACCACAGCCACTAGAGATTAGAAAATGTTGTCCTACTTGCATGATACACAGTTAAATGCATTTAAAGTCATGGACCTTTGGCATCATTATGCTCACTGATGATAAATGTATGTCTTCAAGGCGGATGCAATTTTTAGATTCTATGTTTTAGAATTGTATCCCTCTGTGTGTGACGTCCTTTTCATACAAATGTGTTGTGAAACTTAAGTATTTTTTGGGTTTTCATAACACAGTGATTGTAGATTTGCAAAAGTCAATTAAAGTCAGCTCTAATCAAGTTCCAAATCAGTCATCTGAAAGCACACATTTACTAATTACACTGGATTGTACTGCAGCTCTCTAACATTCGTTGGTCTTGCATGATTCTCGATTGTTTTATTTGATGTGATTCTGCTCCTCGCACTAAGTGGTAGCCTGTGTTTTGACTTGTTGTTTTAAAGTCAGCTCTCTAAATGAGGTTGGAAAAGGATTTGTAAGTGCTGACAACAAAAGGGTCTTGACTGGAAAACCGTCATATACCATGTGAGTGTGTTGGATGCAGTTTGCTGCGTGTTTCAGAATTTGCAGCCATGTTATAATTGTGGTGGTTTGGATCTCCGCCTGTGTGCTCCTCCTTGCGTAACCGAGCAGTGTATCTTAATGCACTGACTCTGCTGTACAAGCACCAGTATTCCATTTATTCATAGTTTCTGGGATATTTTTAGACATTTGACAGTAGAGAGATGGCAGGAAATGCGGGGAGAGAGATGGGGGATGACCTCGGACATTGCAGTTCATGGTCAGCGCCTTCAACCCATAGGACACTGGGATGCCCCAGAGTATTCCACTTTAACACAAGACTACGGCCACACTTGTGAACCTGTGAGGCTGTAACATCAGCATGCCAACGTGCTCACAATGACATCAGCATGTCATTGTTCATCATCTTAGCTCAGCATGGTAGCATGCAAACATTTGTTAATTAGCTTAAACACTAAGTGCAGCTGAGGCTGATGGGAATGTCATTAGGTTTGCAGGTATGTGGTCATAAACCAAAGTATTGGTGAAAGAAAAAAATCTAACCTGATGGTGGTGCTAGCTGAAAGGTTAAGGGGTCACCAAAGTTGTAAGAGTTGATCCTCTGGGGATCATGGATGTGCACAATGTCATATTTCAGTGGTGGACCGAGTGAACGCACAGCCAGCTAAGATATTGCATAAGACATGTGAGTCATATGATCTACATAAACGGAGAATAAAAGCTCATTTGCACAGACATAAATATTAAGCTCATTAGGTCTTTGGACTTATTTATCAGATACAAGTTTAACTGGATTTATATTGTTTATGCTGATTGGAGTCTCTCTGTGGGTGATTATTATTATTGTAGTCATCAATCAATCAGTCAATCATTATCAATTATCAGAATGAATTCGTAAGTTTTATAATTGATTAATCATTTAAGTAATTTATTAAGCAAAATGCTTAACATTTGTTTCCAGCTTCTCAAATATGAATATTATCTGCTTTTTGGTGCTTTATATTATTGGAAAATAAATATCATCAGTTTTAGACTTATACATAGAACATACAATTGAAGACATTATCTTACATTTTTAGATATTGTGGTGGGAATTATTTTTCAAGCATTTTATAGACTAAAAATGGATCAAAAGCAATCAGAAAAAGAATTGACAGGACGTTTCTTTTTCTTTTCTTTTTTTTTCTCTAGTGACATTTCCTGTCTGCCTTTATACTGTTTGCTATCAAATAAAGGCAAAAATGCTGACAAACTCTTTTTAAAAGAAAGAAAGTCAATAATAAAAATACACGTGAGCTCTACCCCTACAGATAATTATAGGCTTGTTATCACCACATGCATGATATTATATATTAGATAAGCTTGGCATAGGTTGAATTAACACATCTACAACATGTTCTTTCGTGTATGACGTTAAGACTAGATTTTCGTGAATGTTTTCCTTCAGCACAGCTCACCATGCATGATCTGTGTCGACAGGAGCTCTATCAGTGTCATTCTCCACCAATCCAACATGTTATTGTCTCAGACAGTAGTATCTCATATGAGTCCCCTCGGGCACATTTTCAAAACTGGATAATTGTATTTTTCTGGTTTGTTTACATTTCAGATTTTTCTTCCAGTATGCAGGTGCTGGAATCTAAATGCAATTACTTGAGAAGTGAACGGGAATGCTCTAGACCAAAGTAATACATCAATGTCAAGCAGAACTGAGATCTGCTGGTGAAATATGATTTTCTCTCTATCTGTTGAAATAAGTTCCCAACTCCGTAAAATGAAAATAAACTGCTATATTTGCCAGCCACGGCCCATTTACCAGATGGTGGATGTGGATGGTGGGTAAATTGATTTAAAAAAAAAGAAGAAATAACTTTCATCTACAGGAAGTAGTGAAGAATATGCTTGGTCCACAGTAAGGCAAAGACATTACAGATGGATCTGGAACTCCAGGACTCCATGTTCTTTACGAGTGAATACGATTATAAAGAGAAATTGGATTTTCAGTTTCATCTCTCTAGTGACTGAGCTTCATTCTATAGCTCGGAGAAAAGCAAGTTTATGAATATGTTTTAATATTAAAACCAGCTCGCTAACACTTGAATGCTCTTGCTGCAACACAGAAAAAGGTTTTAAACTGCAATGATGATGGTAATACAATTTTGTGAAAGTCTTGTAGTGCAGAAAAAAGCATCACATGTACATCTGTTGTAAAGGGCATAATAACAGCTTCCTGTCATTTTCTCTCTCTCTCTTATATTTTTGCGGTCTCTCACTCTACGCTATCAGATCGCACCAAAATGCCATAAAAACCGTAAGTACCTAACTGCAGACATTTTATTATGTTGATGTTCAATGAACGTTGTCAAATAATTGAGATTCAGAGGAAAGTAATGACTTTTTTTGTCCCTTATCTCTTCCCACATCACCTTAACCACAGGCCATTTCCCTTCACTCATGTACAACCTGTACAAATCTTACGAGGGCCAGTAACCTGAATGGAGCTCACTTAACTGAAACATGGTGCAAATCACACTTAAGAGCGATCCATTCTCGTGTGTACTCCATCTTGTTTGTGGGTTGATTTCATATGCCACATGTCTACACACCTTTGTGTGTGTGCTTTTTTATTTTTTGTAATGTCGAAAAACACCTTGAAGGTGCTCTGTAACAGACTGAGGCGTCAACAATAATAGTGGCATCATATGAAGCAGCAAGGTCATTTAATTCTTATGCAAAAGCACTGACGTGCAGATTGGTGGGCTTTTATTATCACATCTACTTTTAAAAGTATTTTGCCTTCATTAGAGAGTAACAGAAGAGAGCTGAGAGATGGGGGATGACAAGCAACAAGGCTGCCTGGCTAGACTAAAGGCCTGTGGTACCCCTACTTTAAACACAATTTCATCTGTGTATCCTCATTTCTGTCCAGTTGAATTTAGCTCAGCTTAACCTTGTGCATTTCTGTTTAGTCTGAGTGAGTCCAGCCCTGGTCCTGCGTAGTCTGTTCTCTTCTTGTTTTGTTTCTGGTGTAGTCCAGAATAGGGCTACAAAGGAATATTATTAGTGACTATTTTTGATTAGCCTTTGATTATTTATTTGTAATCATTTAACCTATAAAATGTAAAAGAAATAGTGGATAATACCCATTTTAACCCAAGATCTAATGTCTTTAGATGTATTGTTTTCTAAGACCAAATTAGCCAAACCCAAAGATATTCAGCTTGCAATGATATCAAACAGAATAAAGTAGCAAATTCTCCTATTTGAGAAGCTGGAACCAGAGAAAGTTTATCGTTTATGCTTGATAAATTCAACTGACAAAATCAACCAACTATTATTTTTAGCACTAGACCAGAAGGAGCAGTTCATCTATAAAGTTGATTACCCCTGATGTAATGCATAAAAACAATCCTTCACAGTACTGTACATTGTCTGTCCAGTCACATTGTTATTGATGCTTCCAACGCTGGGCTGCGGGGCCATTTCTAGAAGCAGGGTTTAAGGAGAGCCCAGGAAAGCCAATTCTTGGCTTTCTTTGTTGCTCATTTCCCCTATTTATTCCTCTCTCTTTCTCTCTCTCACTCTTTCTCTCCCTCATAGTCCATACACACATTCACATGGCACAGCTGTGAGTTGTGGAGGGAAAAATTACAGATTCATACACGCATTGTGCTTGTATCTTGAACCATTCAGAATGCACAAAACTCCTTATTGGGAATTTTGAAATTGTGCTTTATGGATTTACCATTTTTGATTGAAAATCATGCACAGTACAAAAGATTAGCTCTCCTCTTCTCCCTGTACACCACCACACTTGGACCAATCATCAGCTCGCACGGTTTCTCCTACCACTGCTACGCTGATAACACACAACTCCACCTCTCGTTCCCTCCGTCCGACCTTGGCGTCTCAGCTCGGATAGAGGCTTGTCTAGCAGACA